>BQNB010002299.1:57195-67195 GCA_026074375.1 Tanacetum coccineum | reverse complement strand
TCCCATGAACATCCATTGGTCCATGGATAATGAAAAAGAATTGAGGGTTGAGATCGTTTAGCTTGGTGAGCACACAAAATTGATGGACAGGATTGGCTATGGATTTCCCTCACACAACAAAAACAGCCTCAACCTCCTCAGCAAAGAAGCACAAGAGAAACAAGACCTAGAACCTTCATACGTTTAGTATAAATAGGTCCTCTTGTAGCCATTTGGCATTAGTCTTTTTACCTAGTTTTTCTATCTTTCAGCTTATTTTAGTTCTATTTTAGCTTATTTTACTTTTTCCTTGTAATGTTTTGAAAGAGTTTAATGAAATTTTAAGTTTGGTTTTTAAATCCGTTTGCAAGTTTTTAAGTTCATATATGTTTCAAAATCCACTATAAGCTTTTATATTAAGCTCTTATAAGCTGTTTGTATTTAAGCAATGAAAACTTTTTAGTTTCTTGTTGTTTAATAACTAGTTCAAAAAAAATCACTCAAAAAGTTCAAATGGATGATAAGCCAAAGAGGGATGGGCTTATTGCTGTCACTAGCTTGTCTTTTGACAAGCTAGAGCTTGTAGATTAGCTTATTTATAAGCTTGTAGCCCTGTTTTGAGCAAGGGCTCTTGTAAGTCTCATTTTTCCATTTTTAGCTTATCTACTATTTTAGTGCTTATTATTGCTTATTGTCTGTTTTTGTTTGCTTGTTTATGCTTATTTATGTTAGTAAATGCTTATGAATGCCTTGTCTTAGTTTAGAAATAGTTAGTTTAAGTTTTCTTGAAATCTATCTTAAAATAGCTTAAAATAGTGCTTATCTTGTTCTGGCTTATTTGAGTGCTTAACTATTGTTAAAACTTGCTTAATTTTGTCTATATAACTTGTTTAACATCTGGTCCTAAGAGTTTGTTCATTAAAAATCAAGAAATCAAGTAAAAAAGTACTAAAACTATTTTTAAAGGGGTGTTTGGTTTAACCTGTTTAATGGGTCAAAATGGGTGAAATCTTGCTTTGTGCTTTTGAGTCAGTTTTGATTAGTTAAAAGTAGTCATAAAAGTCATTTTGTTTAAGTTTTTAAGTGAAAAACATCAAAATCATTGGTTTTACAAAGAGTTGTTTGAATATGAGAAAATATAGCTTATTATATAGGCTTATTTGATTAGACTTGTGATTTTTGTGAAATTTTGATGTTTATGTGTTTGTTTGAGTGCTAAAACAAAGTCCATAAGACCTGCATTTGTTGACTTGTGTTTTGCCATTCTTGTCAAAAATTTTGCAAAGTGTGAAAAATAGAAGAAACAGCTTTTTGATTTGCTTATTTTGGCTTATCCTGTAATTCAAACTGTTTTTTGATTGTTGTTATGTGTTCTTTGATGTTTAAACTTGATCTGTTTGTGGGTCTCATTGCCATAAGGTTCTGACTATGTGCTTATTTTTAAGCTCAAAATTACCTTTTGTGCTATTTGGTATGCCTGTTTTTAGCTATTTTGCTCTTTTGCTTATTTTTGCTTATTTGCTTATTGTTTCTGCTTAAGTTAGGCTTAGAATTGCTTATTAAGTTAGTTTAAGTTCATGTTAGCTTATTTCTTTTAAGGTAGAACTTATTTGAGCTTATTTGCATCTTAGTTTAAAAATCTTAAGTATTTAAGCACTTTTAGTGAATCTGTCCTTTTAGCTTATTTAAGCTGCTTATTTTTGTGAATCTATGCTTATTGAGTGTAGTTGAGTACCTGTCCTAGCTTATTTCTCTTTTAGGATTTTTTGCAAAGTGTGAAAAATAGAGGAAACAGCTTTTTGATTTGCTTATTTTGGTTTATCTTGTAATTCAAAGTGCTTTTTGATTGTTGTTATGTGTTCTTTTATGTTTAAACTTGATCTGTTTGTTGGTCTCATTGCCATAAGGTTCTGACTGTGTGCTTATTTTTAAGCTCAAAGTTGGTAGTTTGCAAAGATTGAAAATTTTGCTAAGTGTTGTATTTGTGTGAAATAGCTTTTTCATCAAGCTTTTTCTTGGCTTATAAGTTTTTCAAACTGTTTTCTGATTGAGGATTTAAGTAGCTTTTTGGATAACCTGTAAGGGCTTATAAGTTGTTTAGCCATAAGGATCCATCTTTAAGCTTATTTTTTATCTCAAAATTGCCTTTTGTGCTGTCTGGTATGCCTGTTTTTAGCTATTTTGCTCTTTTGCTTATTTTTGCTTATTTGCTTATTGTTTCTGCTTAAGTTAGGCTTAAAATTGCTTATTAAGTTAGTTTAAGTTCATGTTAGCTTATTTCTTTTAAGGTAGAACTTATTTGAGCTTATTTGCATCTTAGTTTAAAAATCTTAAGTATTTAAGCACTTTTAGTGAATCTGTCCTTTTAGCTTATTTAAGCTGCTTATTTTTGTGCATCTATGCTTATTAAGTGTAGTTGAGTGCCTGTCCTAGCTTATTTCTCTTTTAGGATTGCTTATTTGTGCTCAAAGATCAAAACAGTTAGCCATTTAAGCTTGTTAGTTAAGTGAAGCCCACTGTCACTCAAAAAGCTTATTTTCAGGGCTTATTTCTAAAAAGTAAAAATTTTGTTTTCACAAAAAGTTTTTAAATTTGCTTATTAAAAAGTTGTAAAAAAATGGAAATAAAAAACGTTTGGGAAAGGGGAAGTCCCAAGTGAGCCAGGGCTCGAACCTGGGACCTCTACCCTCTCAACCAAACGTCCCACACACCACACTCATAACCACTTTGCTACAATAGCTCATCCGTTTGTGTTTGCACAAACAATACATATAACACCTTTTTGAGCCCATATTCCTATAAAAAGCCGTAGCTTGTTTAAGCTTATTACGGGCTTATTTGATAAGCTGGTATCACCAGCTTATTTTTCTTAGAATCTTTGCATCATTTAGGACTTTTCCTGTTTTTTTAGAATTTTTCATACTTATTTGTTATTTTAAATTATTTTTCGAAATTTAAATTTTAAAAAGTCTAAAAAAATAGATAAAGTTTTCAGAAAATTACAAAAAAATAGTTTTTAGTTTTAGATTAAATACTTTTAGGTTTACAAACCTTAAAATTGTTTTTACCACTTTTAGATTTTAATTTTGATTTTTAGCTTTTTAAATTAATTTTAGAAAATAGATTTGTATTATAAAAAGTAGTTAAAAATAGTTTTCTGAGTTTTTATCATATTTTAGACTTTTCTAAGGTAGAATATCATTTTTTAGAATTTTTAGGTATTAATTTGCTATTTTCTAGGATTTTTAATAGATTAAATTAGTTTTAATTCATAAAAAATTATTAAAAAGCCAAAAAATATATAAATCTTTTTTTAGAAAATTTTCTTTTGTCATTTTTGAGGTTTACATGCATTAAAATCTTTTTTAGGGTTTTAGCTTGAATTAGTTGATAATTTAGCGCGTTTTTAGGATCCTGGTTTTGCATTTTTAGTTAAATTAGTGTTGCCTTAGTTAATTTTAGTGTAAATTGCATCAATTTTCCCGTAGTTTTAGATAACCAATCAAAATCTTGTTTCATTCAAGCATCAATTCTCAAAACGACTATCGGCTTTCAATTGCATTCCTCGTTGGGGAAACGACCCGGGAATCATACTCCCAGATTACTATAATTGTGATTTTTTGATTCTTACCCTCTTATTTTTATATATTATATATTATAAGTATATCTTATATTTATATTTATATATTATATATTATAAAAAAGGTGTAGATCAATCAAAGATCACTCCATCAGTGTAAAGCTTCCATTCGTTGCTTGGATCTGACACTTCCTTTTCTTCTACTTTCTTCTCACTGTCATCGAAGGGTATCTCGGGCAGGAAATCGCTGGCGTTTCTCTTTCATCACTTTTCAGGAATACGATATCGTGTTCGCCTAATTCGATTGCCCATTTGGCCACTCTTCCTATTTTCTTAGGTCCTGTTAGTGCTTGTTTGATTGGCGTACCTGTGAGAACCATTATCGTGTGAGCTTGAAAGTATCTTCGAAACCTTCTTATTGCATGCACCAATGCCAATATTAGCTTTTCTAGCGCAGGGTAGTTGAGTTCGGCCCCTTGTAACACCCTGCTTACGAAGTAGATGGGGATCTTCCCTTCACTTCTTTTTGCAAAAAGCGCGACATTTATGCTTTCTTTTGATGCAGCGAGATACATTATTAAGGTATCTCTTGCCCTTGGTGTTGTTAGCATTGGTAAAGCTTGGACGAACTTCTTCATTTCCTCGAATGCTTTATTGGCTTCATCTATCCAGTGTATTTTCTTTTTGCCTTTACAACTTTTTAGTATCTTGAAGAAAGGAAGGGATCTTTCCGCCCTCTTCGATAAGAAAAGGCTAAGGGCTGCTAGCTTTCCGTTGAGGCTCTATATATCTTTTAATGCTCGGGGTTGTTCTAACTTAGTGACTACTTTGATTTTCGAAGGGTTGGCTTTTATGCCCTGCTTGGTGATAAGGTGTCCTGAAAATAGGCCTTCCTCCACACCAAATGAGCACTTCTTTAGATTCAGCTTCATGTTAATCGACCGAAACCTTTCAAAGGTTTCTTGTATGTCAATTAACATTCCTTCTTTGGAGATGCTCTTGATAACCATGTCATCGACATAAGCTTCGAGGTTTGTTCCAATTTGTTTGCTGAAGACTTTATCTACCAGCCTTTGATACGTTGCCCCTGCGTTTTAAAGGCCAAATGGCATTTTCCCATAGCAAAAGACTCCTTCCCCTACAAAGAAGGATGTTTTGTCTTCATCTCCTTCTGCCATTTGGATTTGGTGGTAGCCTTTGTAAGCATCTAAGAAACATTTCAAACGGAATCCTGCAAGGGATTCTATTTTCCAATCGATCTTTGGTAGTGGGCAACAATCTTTGGGACATGCTTTGTTTATTTCTGTAAAATCGAAACACATCCTCCATCCTCCATCATTCTTTTTCACCATGATAGGATTGGCTACCCACGTTTGATGCTTGACTTTTCAAAGTATTCCTGCTTTCGTAAGCTCTTATGCTTCTCTGTAAGCTGTTGCGTTGCGATCGGGGCCCAGACTTTATTTGTTCTGTTTTATTGGCTTAATATGGCTGTACTCATTCAGCTTGTGTTGGGTCTTGAATGGTTTTCCGTCGACCACGATGGTTCTCGGAATTCCTGTCATGTCTGCATGTGTCCATGCGAAGATGTCCGCATTGGCTCTCAGCAAATTTTGTAGCTCTTTCTTAAAATGCTCTGGTAACTGCTTCCCCATGGTTACCATCTGTACCGGATGCTTATCGTTCACAATGATTTTTTCTTCAGTGTCATCATAGCTGGGTATCCTTTCTTTGTTGATGGTAAGGGTTCTTCTGGCCTTCTTTATTTCTTCCCCAGCTTCGCCAACCGAGAGCACGGTTCCGACTCCTTTTTTGGTGTGAAACTTTATGGCCCCTTGAATTGTTGAGACCACGATCCCCATTTTCTACATGGCTGTTCTTCCCAACAGCATATTATGTGAAGAATCGGACTTTACGATGACGAATTTAAGAGTTTCTATTCTTAAGAGGGGATGTTCCCTTATTGTGATTTCTAACGGAACTTCTCCAACAGACCAGGAACGCTTTCCTAAAAACCCTACAAGGGGGGTTTTCGTGTTTACTCTGGTGGCTTTGATGTTAGGGTTTAGTTTCTCGAAGCAATGTTTGTAGATAACCTCGCATGTGCTTCCGCTGTCCATGGACACTCGTCCTACCTCTTTCGGATACCGCAACTTCGATGATAACTAGAGCGTTGCTCACTCTCGTTACTAGTGGAAACGTAATCCGTTCTTTGTAAGCCATGCTTTCTGATACGGTATCCTTTGTTGTGTATTTTTCTATGCTTATCATAAGTATAGGTGCTTCTACTGGCGCAGTACTTTTGTCTTTCTTGTCTTCCCCTCGAGGGATGTCAGTTGACTTTGCCTTCTCTTTCTTTCTGCCTTTCACCAAATGCGAAAGTTGCCCTGAATTTATGGCTTCTTAGATTTTGTACTTTGAGGTTTCGGCAATCGTTAGTATCGTGTCCGTAATCTTCCTGGAAATGACAGTACTTGGAGGTATCTCGTGATCGTTTTCTTCCGAACATCTTGGGAGGTGGTTCGAATTTCTCTTAGACTTTTGGACAGATTAAAGAGCAAGCTGTGGTTCGGTCCTCGATAGGGGGAGAACCTGTCTTTATTTTTCTGTCCTCTGTTGTTGTCCTAGGAGGATTTCTTTGGTCTTTCAAAACTATCTCTTTGATAACTTGAGACGCCATTAGTGGCCACCTTTCTTGCTTTGACCCAGGTGTAATTTTTTCCATTGGGCCATTGTAAGTGAGTGGGAGATCTGTAGAGTGGTGTTCAACCAAACTTCTTGTCCTTAAACCATGAATAAAACCAGAGATTTGTTGGTCTTCGTGCAAGCCTAAAATCTGCAAGGTATCATCTGTGTATCTGGTAATGAAGGCTCGGGTACTTTCGTTTCCCCTTTGTTTGATGTTATGCACAGCCAGATGTGTCTTTGTGAACTTCTTTTGTTGGCTAAAGTGTGATCAGAACTTTGTTTGAGATCTTCATAATCAAGGATGCTACCTGCCTTCTGACTATTCCACCATATTCTGGTGGAGTCTTTGAGGGTATATGTGAACATATGACAAGCTACTGGCATTAACCATTTTTGCAATCTTATGGCCCCTTCAAAGAGGTGCAGGAAGTTGTTGGGATCCCCTTTCCAGTCATAGGAACCAATATGGGAAGTCAATTTCAGTCCATTTGGGAGAGGGTAATCCTCTATCCAGTAGGATGAAGGGTATTACTGATCCTAAAGGGTTCAGGAAAAGGCATGTTATGTTTGGATAAGCAGACATGTTTGGGAACACATACATAGGCTGTGTATAAAAAGGATAGCTATTCATAAGGATATTCACAGGATGCGTAAAGCCATTTTGAGGTAGTATGTTACTGTTTGTGAAGGTTGATGGTATGTGCCCTCCTTATGGGAGGTTGGCGGAGCTTCCCATTATAGGGGAGTTTCCCGTCAGAGTTTGCGAAGGGAATCCCATGTTGTCTATATTAGACAAAACTCACATGTTTGTTTGGTAGGGGTATACATGACAAGCATAAGATCCGTTGGAACATATCAAGCTTGCGGGTATAAAGGTTGAGCATTATGTGATGAATACTGTACCATTATAGAGGGAGATTCCCTCCCTACAATAATTCGTAAGTGCCTGACCTCCGAAATCGAAAGTTCAGCAAGACTGCAAAGGTTCCCATGTCTTGCTGTCTCCTAAGTTGGCTATTAAAAGTGGAGGAAGTTATACATTTTGACTACCATTCCCTCTTAGATGCTTCTTCGAAGCCTTTCCACCTCGCTGTGTACTTTCGACCCCGTGCTTTCCCCTGCTGAATTAAGTTTTCCTCAAAACCCTAACTATAACTCCTTTCCTTTCTTCATAACGACCCTAGGAGACGCTGCTCGAAGTAGTGGAGTGACAGCTCTAGCAGGTTCCGGTCTTGGTTCCATTTCTCTTTCTTCATCGTAGTCTTCGCTGAAATACTCTAATTCAGTTTGGAGATCCTTGTTGTGCATCTGCCTTCGTCGGTCCCTTTGTGGGGACTCCAAGGTTTCATAGTTGGCTTCCACAAAAGCTGGGCTAATCACAGGATTGGGATTAGTTGAGGTAGACGCACAATAGGCTAGAGGCGTGTTTTTACAGGAGTAGTGGCGGACAAAACATGGTGGTAGTTGTAGGTATTGCTGAAAAACCAAGCGGTGGTGTTATTTCACTTCCGACTTGTCCTTCAGAAAAGTAGATAATTTGTTTAGGGTGGTTACTAAGCTCGGTTTGAACGGGACTAATTGTTGCGGTACCCACAGATTGCCCACTGATTGTGCAAATATGTCACGATCCAGCTTCGAAGATAGCAACAAATATTCTTCTTTGGAAGTTGGAGTTGCCCCAAAGCCCTTGAATAACCTGTGTCAACACAAATGGAAACACTACGTTAAGTGAGGCGCCAGGGGTGTCCCTACGAATCACCTCCGGCGTAAGAGTAAGTATGGGTGCTTTTTATATTGAGAGAGTATAAAAGCGTAAGTAACTATGCTTCCGGATTTCTTGGTCTCGTGTGATTTCGTCCCTTGTTGTGTATTTATACATGTTTGTATTTGTTTACATATTTAAAGGGTGAGTTCGCGCGAGTCAGTATCCCACGATTTAAGGGGTGATTCTAGGATTGTGTACCACGATATCTATTTTGGCGGGAATATCCCAATAGAGATGGAGAACGTGGGTTTGACAATTTGACCTCTGCCCTAGTTTCGTCGAAGGCCCACCACGAAGGGTGTAGGGCTTCGCATGGCAGATTCCAGTACTGGTAATCATTCCGAAGATGATTTTACGCCACTCAAAACTATTCGAAGGTTGTATAGTGTATTTAGGAGAAGATCTCATTTGGGCTTAGAAGGGGAGACCTCCGAGCCAAAGGGGAGGGTACATCATCAGTTTCCAAAACACAAGACTATCATATATATGGAGCTCTGATTCCTGAAGAGATGATCAATCAAGACATTAAAGATTCTAAAGCCTACAAGACTTATCTTGACTTTGCTACTGGAAAAGCTACTCCCAAGAAAGCAAGGAAGTTTAAGAAAGTTGCTTCACCCTCAAAGAAACTGTCTCCTATCTTAGAAGAAGAACCTGCAATGAAGCCTAAGCGTGCTAAGAAACCTGCCAAGAAGTCTACTAATGTGCCAACAGCAGGTGTTGTCATCCGAGACACTCCTGGTGTGTATGTGTCAAAGAATAAAGCACCAACTAAGGTTGATAGAGGCAAAGGTATGGATTTACTTTCTGAAGCAGCATTACTTGAAGCTGCTCAACTCAAGAAAATCAAGTAGGAAACTCACAAGCTTCATGCAAGAGGCTCAGGTGATGGAGTTGGTTTCCAACCAAAGGTTCCTGATGAGCAACAAGACAAGACAACTGGTACAAATGAAGGAACTGGTACTATACCAGGGGTTCTCGATGTACCCAAATACCAGTCTAAAAGTGAAAATGAATCTTGGGGAAATAGTAAAGATGATGATAGCAATGATGATGACAGTGATGATGTAAGTAACGATGATGATGATGTTGACAGTGATGCTGGTGGTGACATTGAACCAAGTAATGGTGAAAAGACTGATTATGATGAAGATGAGAATCCTAATCTCAATTAGAACGATGATGAAGAAGAAGAATATGAAGAAGAGTATGTACTTACTCCTGATAACTATGAATTCACTGATGATGATGAAGAGTATGAGGATTTGTATAAGGATGTGAATGTGATAAGATCGTTTATAGCTCAAGATTGATTAGATCTTATATATCTAGGATGAACAATAACAATGATTGATAACACGCAGCGGAATAATAAAGAACACAATTAAAGTTATCACAAGGTTTGCTTTATTGAACATTTCCCTATTACCCCAACTATAATTTGGGGTTACTAACTACTAACTACTAACTATGGTGTACACACACACCCCTTTACTATTCGACTCTCATCAGTCGACTATGTTTCTATGGTTAGATAAACCACATGCCTATGATTCTCTTTATTAGAGAGATATCAAGGCTAACATAAGAAGATAAGAACAAACAATATATTTTAAACATTTAAAAATATCTTCTGTATCTTTATCTTCTTTAAGGAGATCTTTTGATATCTTCAAAAGCATCCATCTTTTGAAGAATTCTTCTTTTGCATTTAGGTCCTTTTGTTTCATTCTTATATTCACTTTGTCTTATCAAATCAAGAATCCTAACAATCTTCCCCTATTTGATGATGACAAAACAAACAAAGTCGTGTACGAACTTCATCATAAAGCCAAAGCTTCCCCTGAAATTGAGATGTAATCATCTCCCTGAATGAAACAAAATCAAGAAATCATCTAATAGGGGTCTTCTTGTAGATATGCAACTTGTAAACACTTCCCCTCAAGTGGTGCATGTAGATGGTTAAACATTTAATCAATAAGCTTCCC
>BQNB010002299.1:38006-55253 GCA_026074375.1 Tanacetum coccineum | reverse complement strand
TTTTTGTAAGGCCATGCCGGGAAGACAAATGTCATAACCACAGAGAAAATCAGTGTTTTAACTTATGGCTTTTAGGTGCATTATTTCAACCATATGGGGGAAGAGATGTCTTGTTATTTTTAGTATGCATTATTTGAGCTTCCAGGGGGGAGATATGTGAGAAGAATTAATCACTAAGCTTATTATCATAGAAGCAGTAATATTCGATATGAGTATTCTACAAATTCCGTTGTGCACTTAATTATTCTAAGCTTGAAAGAAAGCTTTGAAACTGCTCAAGAGATGATTGCTCGTTTGGGGGTAAGCTATGAAAGCTTTTAAATAAAGAATATGTGGCATGAATTAAGGGGAAGCTAATTCAGAAGCTTCTCCTTAACCAGAAGTTTAGGGACTATAAAGATTTGAAGTCAAATGAAAAGCAGATTCTAGGAAACTTCGACATGACCAGAAGTGCTGGAAAATGAAGTTTTTCAAGGCATGTAGCTAATTCAGAAACTTCGAGATGACCAGAAGTGTATGAAGAAATTTGTTCCTTTAAGTAGATCAAAGGCCACTGAAGACGTCATCAACATTGGAAGCTTCGTACTTGTTAGGAAAATATTGGGGAAGCTATCAAAGCTTCAAGATGAGGATGCTCAAAATAAGACGAATATTCAGGAGCCTCGAAAGCTTCGGTGGTGGAAGTTTAAGAGATGTTGACTTCAGACTTCTACAACGACAGAATGACATCTTCATTTCGGTATTCAGGTCAACATCATCTTAAATTGAATAATATATAAAAAAAGGGATTTTCCATTCTCATAAAACTTTTCAAAAAAAAATCAAAATAAAAAAATAAAAAACCAAGAAAATCAAATACAAAAATATAAAATCAGAAAATTCCAAAAATATGTTTTTCATGACATGTCTTCTGGCATCGATAATATTTACGGCATTAGAAATGTCATTCAATAATGACACGGTGCTGTAAATAAAGTTCGAACAGAAGTTTCAAATGTTTTTCAAAACATGTCAAATATGGCTTGCTATTATTTCTGATATGCAACCCAGTTTTCAAAATGAGGAAAGCACGTCGCCAAAAAGATGGCTGTTCCTAACAACGGGTGATTAAGTTCTCCCTGGCATGGATTACTTTATATCTGTGCACCCTCGATCTAATGTACGTTTCAGTGCATTATTTCTTGATAAAGAAGAGAAGTCTTCTTTTTAACCAAATAATTTTTCTTCTATGATTCTTCAAAAATTATTTGTGTTAGCCATGGTGGTAAAATGTTGTCTTTACAATGGATCAGTGTTTTAAGGAATTTCATAAAAAAGATTTAAAAGCTAATTCAACCACTCAAACTATGACTACAACTCTTTAAATAGAAAACGAGTCATTATTTGAGGGGGAGAACGTGTCATCAAATAATCTTTTAAAACAGTCTTTCAAAATAAGTCAAGGTATACACGGATAAAGTTTTTGATAATGACGGATCACATTTTTCAGGGGAGTTAATTTATATTAACTACAAGGGCTTTAGATGTCATTTGTTTAAAACTTTGTGGACTTATTTGCAATTTGAGACTTAGTGAATTCAGGCTTTAAACTACAAACGACCAATATTGACAACACCTCATAGTTTGTAAAAAGGCTTAGGAATGTTTGGATATAATCACATTGTTTTAAAAGCCTTGAAGTGTTTCTGATTCAATTAATGCTCCCTTAAACGGTCAACCACTATGCTTATTCTTAAAAAGGAGTAGAAATATTTGATTAAAGAGGTACACATAGGTATGATGATACCTTTAGATAGTCATTATCCTGCAGGAAGAAATGTTTACATCCGAGACTTAGTTGACTTAGGTATTATCATTTCTGCTATTTAGAGGGAATAATTGTGACATCCGAGACTTAGCTAACCTTGGTGTTTCAATTTATATCATCACTATCTTGTAAGGAGAAATACGCTCATCAGGGACTTAATTGACTTTGATGTTATGGTTTCGAATTATTTGTGTACTTCGAATATTTGTTGTGTCTTCTCAAGAAAGGATTGCTGGTTCGGGGGAAAGCTAAGACAACTTCCATCTGGAGAGTATCGAGACGGACTACAGATTGCTAACATGGACAAACTGACTATGCCACTTTAAGTTTGAATATTTCAGGTCCTGTCTCATACACAATCTTGTACATCAATAAGTAGTGTGGTAATCAGTGTTATGTGTCAGTTTAATGAATTTTTCATGAGTTTCTCGTTAAACTCCAAATAATTTATAAACTCATCATAACTGACACTAACAGAGTCCCTCATTAATTGAGGGGGAGCATTTATAGGTTCCAATATCGGCTTGTATTTAATCAGACCACATTTTCTCCTAAATTTTCTAACATATTTAAATCAATTGAGATCCTAAATCTCAAAGGGTTTGAAATTTTTGATCAGGGGAGAGAATGTGATTTAAATATTAAATCTGATAAAAGTGTGATCTATTAAGACTCAAGCAGGTACTCCTCCCTCCATGTGCCAAACAATTTCGAATATCGACGCACATGTTGAGGGGGAGCAGTTTCATGAATCAAAACAATCAAGATACAATGGCTTTGATATCTATATCACAAGTACCTTGATTGATTTTCAAATGGTTTTATGGCGAAGGTGAACTGTACCAAAAGACCGACCCTGTAATTACTTTATCGGAGTTATAAGGATGGTAAGGTTAGGTACTCGTTCCCACGATCCCGCCAGAGCCGGAGGGATCTACCCAGGGACAATCCACTAGTTAGTGTAGAAGTCCTTAGGTATGATTACAAAAGGAGTTATGTGAGAATAAGGGAATAGTGCGGACTGAGATGGAGCTAGTACTGGAATAAACCCAACAAGGTACTAGTAATGAAGTCTTGGTAAGCACTGAAGGGGTTGAAGAATGAAAAAGAAATGTTAAGATAAAGGGTGAAAAGAAAGCAGCCCTCCTTAAACATTAGGCAGAAACCGGGTCACTACATATGCTGTCAGAATCACATGGTTGATTGCTGACATTGAAGATAAGTATCATGGACCCAGTGATACGCTGCACAACCCTCCCTAGCCACTCAAGATCCCTCAAAGGATTCTTGTTTCATTTCTCACGGAGTTCAATACATTGCTATCGTCTATCTCACTCCGAGTTAGATGATATTGAAAAGGTGGCAGTCTGCTCCAGCCTCCGACTACTAAATACCAAAAATGCACTATTGAGTCTAGAGCCATGAGATCATCCTTAAATCTCGTTAGGACACTAATACAAACTATGCTTGTTCATCACACTATCTGATAACAAGTAAAGATCTTAAGAGTCCTACGCATTATCCTCGTGGTATTGCCAGAACATCCGAGTGATACGAAAGTACTCACAATGAAGATGGAAATCCTTCTAGAGCCAACATCAAACAAGCTCTTGGTAGGTGACATGTGAGATCCTCTTGAGGATCAAGCTTGTGACAACTGGAAAGAAACGATGGTGCGATTCTTTATGAATCACACTTGTTCCAGGCAGTGAATTGACGAATCGTTTTGGAAAAACCTTTCGATGTGCTCAACAACAGATTTTCTAGCACATCGACTGTGAACATCTTTCAAAACAAATGTGTTTCTAATGAAATTTGATTTTGTGCTATAAAACCCTCTCGATGTGTCACAAAAACTACTTTCTCAAGCGACACGTCGATTGATTTTCAAATCAAGTTTTCTCTTTAATCGGTAAGATAGTAACTAACCGATTCACTCTTATCGTGTTGTCTGCTTTGAGACGTTCCGATACAGAGAACAGGCAAGTATGGAGACTTTGATGGTTACACATCAGATGATCCGATACTTAAACTGGAAATCCTGTCAAGGAGATTCGTCTTAAGATGAATCTACCTGATCATAGGTCAGTCCTCACGGATCCGGAGGTTAATCCAACTAGACTCGGGCGAATGACAAAGCCAAATTCGTCCACGTGCTTTATTGCTAACTGTTTTATTACAGGATCAAGTTATGGTGGAAATGGAGATACCTCGTTCCAGTGGAGTTAATTCACAGCCCCATGCTCATACTTAATGTTTTCAATCAAAGACACCATGATAACTGAAAGACCTACAACACAGCTTCCGCTACTCTGATAAGTAATGTCATGATCAAGAAAAGTGTGAGCATGCAGGTCTGAAGGTCACAATATCACATGAAGGCAATACTACTCAACAAGGATGATCAAGAGATTTATAATGGATGATGATCTCAAAGAAAGATCAAAGATCTCACAAGCCTAAAGGGACAAATCTCGAAGTTTACTACATAATGTATAACAATCTCAATGAATGAAGAATCAAAGACTACGAGCTACAGACAGAAGGTCGAAGAACTAGAATGCTATTATTCGAATTGTATTTTATGGGGAGACCACCCTTAGGGGGAGATTGTTAGGATTATGAAAAAGACTCAGTCACCCCCGTGTATCGTTTAGCATAGCATAGCTCGTAGTTAGAAAGTAAGCGTATGGCTCTCGGTATTGGGCCGGGTCTTTTACCCAAGTGTAAGCCCATACCCAAGCCCATAGAGCTTACAAACACTTGTTAATAAACCCCTTTCCATCCATGGGAAGGGGTTGGTTGTTCATTTTATCATAAAGCTTTCATTTGGTTTTTCTCTCACTAGAAACCTCACTTTCTCTCTCTAGATAATTAGCCAACCCAATCATCCATGCTTGTGTTATGATATCAAATATACTACAAAATTCATCATTACAAAGTGCTCAGATTCGGATCTGAACGCACACCAAAAAGTTTGACGTCTTTAAAAATACATAGAAAATGTTTTTGAGTTAGCCCTACGAATTGGAGTTAATAGACACCTAAAATATGACTCACAATTTTTTGCTAACCCAAATTTGCCTTTTAAGTAGGGGTTTTACTGCCCGAAATCAGACCAAAATTTACTGTTTTAACAACTTTTCTTGCAAAAATCATTTGACTAACTTCCCTACCTCAAAACCTTTCGGGGCCGGACTTTTTGGAAACTAGACTCTTTGAATTTAATTTTAGGCTCAAGAAAATTGATGATTACTGATTGGTTTCTAAATACGTATATAAGGATAATATCAATAATAGTATAGTAATAAGTATTCCGTAAGGATTTAAGAAGATTACTTTTATCCAAAGTAAAATTCAAAACCTTCCCGAGTCGTATCCCGACGAAGCGTGAATTGAAAATTGGTTGAGTTCGTGATCGCGTGCTTTGAATGATTTCAAGGATTTTGATTTTGAATTTTAATTCTACATATGAAAATGAAAAAATAATTAAAAGCAAGCAAACAACTAAGGCAAATAAGATTTAAATCTAAAAACGATAACGAAAATCCTAAAACGCGACTAATTACCTAAATTATTAAAATTTAACCCTAAAAATTATTTTTTATTTTTTATAAGTCCTAAATGATTAAAAATTGTTTTAGAAAAAAGAATTATATTTTTTTGACTTTTATTTTATTTATTATGAATTAAAAACTATTTTAATCTAGAAAATTGATTAAAAATACTAAACTAAGTCTAAAAATTCTAGAAAAATTATGAAAAATGCTTTAGACTATGTAGAATCTATGAAAAATAAAAACTGGACAATTAGTTGAAGAAATAAGCAGAAAATAAGCAAAGAAGCACGAATAAGCAAAACTGAAAAAGTGACTATAAGAATTAAATGGCACACATCTATAAACGAAAAAGACCCAAGGGCAGTTGGTAGTGAGTGTGTGTGTTGAGGTGTTGGTGTTATAAAGGAGAGGTCACAGGTTCGACCCCTGTGACCTTTCTTTTTTTTTAAAACATTTTTTTTATTTTTCTTTTTGAAAAAGCTTTATACCACTTAAATAAGCAACTTTTGTGAAATGACTTTTTCTGAAAACTACTAATAAGCTAGATTAAGCTGATTTAAAGTGACAGAATGGCTATTATAAGCTAACTCACATTTGGCTTAACTGTTAGGCCTTTTTGGAACATAATAAGCAACAAGACTCTTAAATAAGCAGAAACAGACCAAGTAATATACCTAATAAGCACCTAGGACCAAAAATAAGCTAATAAAATGAGCTGAAAAGCACTAAAAATCTGAAATGAATTATGACTCAATCAAGCAGTTTCAAAAGGAGAAATAGCCACCTTTGAGCTAAATTTTTGATTAAATAAGCATTTGAAATAAGTTGAGGACTAAAAACAGACTAACTTTGACTTCCAATTAACACATAAAAACTAGGATTAAGGAATTTTGTTTAGAAAATAAGCTAGAAAAAATGACTCAAAAACTGACAGTTTAACTAAACTATTTTTTGGATTTTTGAAGTTTGAAAAGTGGCTATATGCAGCCTTAAAATTAAGCTAGTGAAAGCTAATGTAAGAACTCAAAAGCTAAAAACAGATGAACCTTACTATCCAATGAGCTTATGCTATCAAAATCAAACCTTAAAACAAACTTAATCTTACTTAAATTGGCTGTTGAAAACTGGCTTTTAAACATTTGGAATGAAGAACACTTAGACAAGATTTTAGACTAAAAACTCAAAGACAAATTGCACACTTACACTAACTAAATTCTACTGCATTAGGACCATAAGCTAGGATAAAATCAACACCTACAAGCAGTTTTTTAAGCACCTTATCAAATAAGCTGATATGCTATGCTTTAAACTCACATATTTAAACTTAAATATATAAAAACTTAAAAAATGATTTTATCCTTTAAAAACTTATAAAAGCTGATTTATAAGCTTAGTTTGAGCTTATCAGACTTAGCTTAAAGGACACAATGCAATCAAACAGTACTAACCTAGGTTAGTACTGCTTGTGCCAAACACCCCTTAATAAGTTTGGAAACCATTTTTAAGCTTAGAGCAGTTTATTATAAGTTGTAAAAAGATAAAACAGATTAAGATCTTATGAGATTAAGTTCAAATAAGCACAATTTAACCACAGATTAGCTATAATCAATAAGCAAGAACAATAAGCATCTTTTTGGCTTTTCTTAACAGTTTTAATCAAAACAAACTAAAAGCTAAAAACAGATTATTAAATACTTTAAGCTAAATGAGATAAGCAATAATAAGACAGATTAAGCATTATTAAAGCAAGATTAAGCACAAATAAGAAGAATATAAGCAAAACAGTTATAAAGCTAAAAATGAGAATAAGAAGAAGTACCTTTGTCCTAGCTAAACAGTGACAAATAAACTCTCAAGGAGCTTATCTACAAGCTCCAGCTTGTTTAAAAACAAGCTGGTATTATCCATAAGCCCATCCCAAATTGGCTTATCATCCAAAACTAGCTGAGGTTATATTTAGGGTGAGTTTTGAGGTGAAATACTTACTTAGTTAAGCTTTTAGGGCTTAACTGAGTACAAGCTAGCTTATGAAGTTTAAAGAGCTTATTGTAGCTTATTAAACCATCAAACAAATTATGTTAAGCTAATTTGCGTATTAAGTAAGTCATATTTCAAAACACAGGATTAAAAGTAAAACTTCAATATTATTAATATAGAAAGAGTTACAGGGCTTCAAAAGAAAATACAATAAGCAAAACGATACAATAAGCTACTAAAACAAAAATAAGCTAAAAATAGACGCCTTGGTAGTGAGTGAGGAGGTCTCCTTATATAGTGATGAGGGGAAGGATCCAGAACCCTATGACGTTCCTCATCAACGATTCATGTCCCTTCAGTCTTGATTATTCTCCAAGCAATAGATCTTGACCCTTGATTTGATGCCACGTCCAATCCACCAATCACTGGCATTAGGATTTCCAGCGTGTCATTCTATTGTCAGAGGTGTCAGTGAGCTTCTAGAATCAATGGAGAATGAGTGTGGATTGGGTGAATCATATTTACCCTGAGCATGTGTTCATTTGTCTGTGTAAAATTGAGAAGGGAAAGTGATAGGTGAATATTAACTCTGACAAATGGGACTATAAAACTCCCCTGATGCTCAACTTACTTGACAAGATCTTGCACGCAATCTAAACATACAAAAACATATGTTACACTCGGTTAGGCTAAATGCCCAAGCTAATGAAACAATCACATGATGGACTTCTAAATCTTACACTAAGTTTATAGTCCTTTAAGTACATTTCACAAATCATTTTCATATCCTATATGACTTTATTTATTAACTTTCACTTTTACAATTTCTGGCTAAATTTTGTAGTCACTTTATGACCACAAATAAAATACCAAAACACTTAATTGATGGTTCTCCGTACATTTCCTAGCTCCCCAATGAGTTGTGAGCTACTGTGATTTTTTAGAAAAAATAATAGTAAGTGGAACTATTTTATAAAAATTCATCATTACAAAGTGCTCAGATTCGGATCTGAACGCACACCAAAAAGTTTGACGTCCTTAAAAATACATTGAAAATGTTTTTGCGTTAGCCCTTTGAACTGGAGTTAATAGACACCTAAAATATGACTCATGATTTTTGGCTAACCTAAATTTGCCTTTTAAGTAGGGGTTTTACTCCCCGAAATCAGACCTAAATTTACTGTTTTAACAACTTTTCTTGCGAAAATCATTTGACTAACTTCCCTACCTTAAAACCTTTCAGAGTCGGACTTTTTGGAAACTAGACTCTCTAAATTTAATTTTAGGCTCAAGAAAATTGATGATTGCTGATTGGTCTCCAAATACGTATATAAGGGTAATATCAATAATAGTATAGTAATAAGTATTCCGTAAGGATTTAAGAAGATTACTTTTATCCAAAGTAAAATTCAAAACCTTCCCGAGTCGTATCTTGATGAAGCATGATTTGAAAATCGGTTGAGTTCGTAATCGGGTGCTTTGAATGATTTCAAGGATTTTGATTTTGGATTCTAATTTTACTTATGGAAATGCAAAAAAACAATTAAAAGCAAGCAAATAACTAAGGCAAATAAGATTTAAACCTAAAAGCAATAACGAGAATCCTAAAACGCGACTAATAACCTAAATTATTAAAATTTAACCCTAAAAATTATTTTTTATTTTTTTATAAGTCCTAAATGATTAAAAATAATTTTAGAAAAAAGAAATATATTTTTTTTGACTTTTATTTAATTTATTATAAATTAAAAACTATTTTAATCTAGAAAATTGATTAAAAATACTAAACTAATTCTAAAAATTCTAGAAAAATTATGAAAAATGCTTTAGACTATGTAGAATCTATGAAAAATAAAATCTGGACAATTAGCTGAAGAAATAAGCAGAAAATAAGCAAAGAAGCACGAATAAGCAAAACTGAAAAAATGACTATAAGAATTAAATGGCACACATCTATAAACGAAAAAGACCCAAGGGCAGTTGGTAGTGAGTGTGTATGTAGAGGTGTTGGTGTTATAAAGGAGAGGTCACAAGTTCGACCCTTATGACATTTCTTTTTTTTTAAACATTTTTTTAAAAAAAGCTTTATACCACTTAAATAAGCAAATTTTGTAAAATGAATTTTTTTGAAAATTACTAATAAGCTAGATTAAGATGATTTAAAGTGACAGAATGGCTATTATAAGCTAACTCACATTTGGCTTAACTGTTAGGCATTTTTGGAACATAATAAGCAACAAGACTCTTAAATAAGCAGAAACAGACCAAGTAATATACTTAATAAGCACCTAGGACCAAAAATAAGCTAATAAAATGAGCTGAAAAGCACTAAAAAGCTGAAATGAATTATGACTCAATCATAATTATCAGATCACCAATAAAAACTCAATTAATGCTAACAGTTGACAAACTGTTCAAAGCACAGTTTGTCACAGGTCAGTATCCTCCTTAGGGAAAATCTCGGTCCCGAGATTTTAACTTATAGGTTTCAACATCATTCATCAACTAAAATCGGGAATTACTTAGCTTTCATTATGTATCCGCCCGTTCCCACGCGGTAAACGTTTACAGGCCACGCTTTGAATCTCGTCTAACTTTCACAATCGGAAACCCACTGCTCACAACTTCGCTTGCCCATACAAGGATACTAATAGCAACATAACAACTCTAAGCAAAAATAAACATCCAACTACATGAACATCGCTCGTCATCGAGGAAACTAGTCAAAACCTTAAGTTGTGTAATAACGTCATTCATAACCTAACCCCGCAACTCATCAAACAAGAACTGTCTTGGAACTAAGTTATGAGTTGTTACAAAGCTCAACGTTTTTGAAGAATCAGCTCGACTTCGAGTTTATTCAAAATATAACATTAACCAAACCACCTAAGAACATTCAAGGTCTAAATGAATGCACTAATTGTCAATAATAAAAAAAATAAAGTCTTACCATGACCTATGTGTTCGACTTTCATTAGTACTTCAAACGATAGGCTAGCTCACGAGCAAATGTGGATCAATTAGTTTTTATGAATAATCCTATGACCTCGCTTCAGTTCCCATGTGGACTTAACTATCGGAATTCCTATACGACTTCAACTTTTAACCTCTCACGATCGATATCTCAACATGCTTCTTCAGCAAAAACGGAGAGTTTTGTCTACCTTAATTTCTTCTACATGCACATGCAGACTTGCATCCGTCCAATACTACTTTAAATTTGAAACACATCAAATATACTACTAAATTATTGAGACAATCTTAGTCAATAGGCCATAAGACCGATCCCTTTAATGATCTCAAATGGTCCCACATATCTTGGTGCTAACAGGTCTTTCTTTCCAAAATGCAATACATATTTCCAAGACGACACTTTCAACATCACTTTATCACCAACTTCCACTCTAAATGTTTACGCATATTGTCAACATAGCTCTTTTGCAATCACTATCCGCTTTAAGCTTCTCCTTGTCGGTTGTCTCTTGTACCAACTTGGACCCAACTAAACTACTTTCTCCAATTTCAGGCCTACAGTATGGATGCGACTACATTTTCCTTCCAAATGTGCTTCAAACAGTAGGCACTTAGAATCACTCGACAGATAAACTTATCATTATAGAAAACTCAGTTAGGGTAGAGGAGTATCCATAATTGCCATAAAAAAAATCCAATCAAGCTCGCCTCTCAGCATATTACCTTCAGAGACTCTGAAAGGTTACACTCACTTTGTCCGCCGTTTAGAGGATGATAAGTCAAGCATGTTTTAGCCTTGTTATTAATGCCTTCAACAATCGTTACCAAAGCCGAGAAGTATCATCCACCACGGATCTGAGATGATGAACCATTGCACTTCAGCCTTGTTCCTTTCTCATTAGTGTAAAAGTCTCGCAAATTCCCGCCATTTTAAAAAAAAATTTGCAATGTACTACCAATGTAATGGGCCATAACCTTTAGTAGTCTATCGACTGGTACCCAATTTGTTATTTCATACCCATACTTGATCTTGGCATCTTGTAATAAGTCCTTAATTATTATATCTATTCCATTAGGGTATCTCTTTAGTTGTTAACAATATAACTCCGAAGATCTTTGATGTTTCTGCATTCACCTTTAAACAAGCCAAAACATTTGCTAACATAGGGTAGCAATAGCCTTCTCCATAAATGGTCTCCAATACCTATCTTCTAGTTCATTGTACGTCTTATCCGCTCCTGAATTTACCAAAGTACCTTGTGTCCATGTAAGCCTCGTCCTCTTTATGTCATTACATCACCTATTAATTGAACCCATAATAAATACATGACCACAACCATTCCTTCCTTCCATTAGTTAGTCCAGGCCACGCAGCATTTTTGCTGTCGCGTTCTTTACATTGTCTCTTTGCATGAGTATACAACCTAATCCTTGATTTAATGCGTCGCAGTAAACTACAAAATCTTTGGATCCATCCGGCAATGACAATATTGGTGCATTTCACAAATTACCCTAGAACGTATGAAAAGCTTCCTCTTGTTCCTTGGCCTCGCTCCCTACTTTCTGATTCTTCTGAGTGGTGTGAAGATAAGAGTATGTTTAGCAATTCTAGAAAAATTCGTGATGAAACGTCGATAGTAACCTGCCAATCCTAAGAACGATCATAACTCGGATGGCGTCTTAAGTACTTTTAAATTCTTTATTGTTGATATCTTACTAGGAGGTTCACTTGTGAATATTCATTGCTGATAGCCCAACGGGTTTTGTTGCTGAGGGAAGGGTAAAACACACTTTTTGGTAGGTGGGGGTTGGGTGTGGTTTAGGGTGGGTATGGGGGGTAAATAAGGGGGTTAGGGGGTGGTGGTGGGTTAGGGGGGGGTTTTAAGTTAAGGTGTTATAAACCAGAATTCATACTTCGGAAAACTTATCTTTTCGTTCATTTTCTTGTGTTCAAACAACTTCTCCTTCTTCAACGGCTCCAACACCAACTTCAAATGTACCTCGTGATCCCCCTTAGACTTCGAGTAGGTCAAGATATCATTGATAAACACAATGAAAACTTATCCAGATACGGCTCCTGGCACACCCGGTACGTTAAGTCCAATGAAAACGGTCTATTGCTGCATTGGTTTACCCGAAAGGCATATCGAACAATCTCAAAGTGTCCATTACCGCGTCTTTATATGTAGTGTTTGGAAGATTCTGCTTCATGACTCTTAACTGATGACCAACTTAAATCGAAGATTATTTAGATATTAAATAACACGAACCTTGTAACTGCTCGAACAAGTCGTCGATCCTGAGGATATTCTTGGTGGTCAGCTAGTCCAACTCTCGATAGTCTATGCACATTTGAAATGAACCGTCTTTTTTTTCTTGAAAACACAGGTGCTCCCCACAGAGAGTGACTTGATCAATAGAAATCGTTATCAAACGAATTCATCAAGGGTTTACGAACTATTCGAATAGGGTTAGCAAACGGAATATCGGAACCTCTTAAAAGAAGGGATATAATATATGTACCGATAGAAAACGCAAACAAAAGAATTAACAAGCGTACCACGACAAAATAAACACATAACGAATAACAATACGTACCAAGATTGATAAATGAAAAGATAGGATTCTTATACCAATAACCGACTTTACTCGAAAGAACCGACTAAATAATGTTTTTATAAAAATCAATTTAAAGAAAGTCATTTTAATTAAAAGAATCATTTTTTTTAAATATCGTCTTAAATATAATCTTTATAAAATTCATTTTAATCATGGTTGTCATAAAATCCAAAGACAGTTATTTAACAGTGTATCGCATCTTACCCATATACATTACTTTAAACATCCTTTTTATAATTATAAAATTTATCAAAAACAAGCATATAAAAAATTATCATATCTTATTCATAAATATTATCAAAAAAATAGTTTTGTCCATCAACCAATTATCATATTGTTTCAAAATTTATTATAAACATAGTTTCTTAAAAACACAATAAAGATACATTTCCTTAAAAGTGTTGTATTCATAAAATCATTTCAAAATAGTTTTCCCCAAACACCATCAAGATATACTTCAAAAGGTTTTCATAATTCGACATTAATATAAAATATGTTACTCAAACAAGGACATCGTAATACCAAAAGAGATTGTAAAATACCAGACTCTAACACAATTTTATTGTTTGAAAGCGAAAGAAAGTACCATGAACCATATAGTCAGAATAACAGTGAAACGAACATGCACAAGAGAAATCTATACGAAGACATTACGAACCAAAAGAAGAACGTAATGACTCATCCGTACTCACGATCGAAAGAACAACCATCAAAAAACGTCGGAGGTATAACATGTCGCTACTAATGTTACGAAAACCAAAGGCTATATTAAAGAAACGGACGTTAGTAATGATCCGCACTAATATGTTAGGAACAATTAGTGCTTAAAATAAAATTTTGATACTCATACGAGTGATCAGTACCACAAAAGAACCAATGAAACGTACCAATATTCAAAGAAGCAGATCCGAACAACCAATATTCATCAAGACGCCGGATAGAAAAGTTAGATCATCCATACCGACATGGTACAAACAAGGAATGCTAAAATGAGGGTTATATATCCGAGCAAATAATTGAGCAGACAAACGAACTCAATAATTGCAATAATAATAACATGTATCTGGGGTATTTGCAAACGTTAGATAGAAGGGAAACTTACTATTTATGCAACTAAGCCTAACATAATCGCGCATTAGGTAAAAGAGGGATTCCATAACTATATAACCATCCTTATCATGATCACACATATCACAACATATTACACTACCAGCTTACAAACAAACATTGATCAATGCAATCTTGGTCACAAGTCCACGCGTGTGATGCCTTTATAATTATGTTGGCCACCATAATTATAATTGCATCCTTTCACACGTATACTTACTTCCAAGACTACACCTCTCAATGATAACTCATATATAAGCACATAAACCACTCCAATATAATACTATAAAGGATGCTCCATCAAAGAAATACTTATATAAAGATAAAATTGAAACGACTTAAAGGAACGAAAGTCTCACAGCGCCTCTAAAATACGAAATATCCGAAAGAAATAATCAATAGCATCGTGACGAGTTAAAAGACGGAATAAACTTATGTTGGGCCTTGCTTGGGTTTGACTTTGCCTTCGCAAGAGTCACCCGACTCCGCGGGTCCAGGCCTGCTACGAGCATCCGACAAGAGATCTGAGTCGGCCTCCTTCTCTGACTCTTCTAACTAACCTTCCTCATTCGATTCCTCGAGAGGCTCCTCCTCAATTGGCTCCTCTTTTGAATCATAAGCTATCGAGTAGCCTGTAGGTCGAAATAAAACTCAAAGAAAGCAAGAATACAAAAATGCCTAGATAGCTAAACATATAGATTCTATTACGGTTAGAGAGAGACATGATTAAAATAATAAGGAAGGGTATATACTATTAGATCCCAATAATGAAAAAGTATATATATATATTATATAGTAGTAGACAAATTAAGAAAAATTAAAGCTTTCGAATAGCGAGAAAGTATAGTAGATACGTACATAAACACTTAAGCCCTAAAATGCAACTATATAAAGGACTCCTAGGTTATAGTCTAGGCTCGACCACCTACTTCTCTATAACCAAAGGCTCTGATACCAATCTGTCACACCCTGCTAAGGCGGAAACACGAGGCGTAACATCATGGATATCATCACAACACAATCGTGTCAACAATAGAGAATCACTACATGCATAACTAAATATAAAAGACACGATGTGTCACGACAATACCAAAAATAAAAGAACGACATCTTGTATTAATGAAAAAGAGGTCTCATCAATACAAAGACAATGTATCACAACCATATTAAACCTAATAACATTCAAGAATTCATGCAAACAAATACGAAAAGAAATCAAATGACAACTTCCAATGCCAGTCTAATGGTCACTCTAGCCATTTTTATTAACTTCAACACCTTCCTAACGCTCACCTGAAAATGATGCTTAAAAACGTCAACACAACGGTTGGTGAGATTCATAGGTTTTACGACACCAATACAAGATTTAAATCCATTACTGTGATTATATAAAATAAACAAAACATGGCAGGACAATTAAGCTGACTATTATACATGCTAACATGCAATCGTCCCAAACAAACAATCACAATTGGGACGAAACGTGTCCCCCGATCCAAATCACAAAAATAGTCATGGAGAGAAATGCTATCCCCAAACCCAGTCTCTTGGTATCGTATCCGCACAGGTTCATACCCACACAAAGTAGGCGAAACCTCTTGCCTACAAAGTAGGCGAAGAACAATGCAACATCATACAACATGCACCACATAACATATAATAGCTATATAAAAGTCCATGTGTAACTTGAAACATATAATCACATAATCAAAACATTTTGAAAAACATATTTACATCATTTCCATCCCAAGAAAACATAATAAAATTGGACTATGAAACTCACGTGAATGCTCAGCTTTGCTCTGACAAGATCTTACACGCAATCTAAACACACAAAAACATATGTTTCACTCGGTTTAGGCTATAAATGCCCAAGCTAATGCAACAATCACATGATGGACTTCTAAACCTTACACTAAGTTTATAATCCTTTAAGTACATCTCCCAAATCATTTTCATATCCTATATGACTTTATTTATTAACTTTTACTTTTACAATTTCTGGTTAAATTTTGTAGTCACTTTATGACCACAAATAAAATACCAAAACACCTAATTGATGGTTATCCTTACATTTCCTAGCTCCCCAATGAGTTGTGAGCTACTGTAATTTTTTAGAAAAAATAATAGAAAGTGGAACTATTTTATAAAAAAGCATCATTAGAAAGTGCTCAGATTCGGATCTGAACGCACACCAAAACGTTTGACGTCCTTAAAAATACTTAGAAAATGTTTTTTAAATAGGTACGGGGTTGGCCTGTTGAGGATGTACATGCCTTCGGTCTCGATTTCTCGTACTCTTTCAATTCCCGTACTCGGTTTTGTCCGTTGTGCTTTATTTTTTTGTCCTTTTATGAATATCCGTTATCTGCAAGACACAATTAACAAAACACACATATACACTGCATTTTTCTTGTATTTTTGGTCATTATTGGTCTTTTTAGCTCGTTTAATTAGGTAAAAGGTATGTGTATTTAAGCACATACCAATTGCTATTTTCATGACCAAGTTATGATTTGTACAAGATGACCTTTCAAAACTGCCAGCTTTTAAATTCCGAATTTACAAACCCTAAAACCCTAATTACACATGCTTAACACCACTAATCATCCCAAAAACGATTTTTAAAGATCAAAACCCTAATTTTACATATCTTATATAAACCCTAATAATCCACCATAATAATTGTTACATGTTTTAAAGAAAACTAAACAACTAGGGTTTAAAAGCATACCTTAATTCTTGATTCTTGAAACCCTAAATCACCAAATTGATCTTGATAAAAATAACTTTTTTTCTCTTCTTGGGTTCGACCGATCAAAACAAAAGGGAGAGAAAAGTGTTTTAGGGTTTTTCCTAAATTTTGTATTTATAAGCCTTAGAATCCTTGTTGTAGTCAAATTAGTTTCCTTTTTTTCTTTTTTTTCTTTTCTTATAACCGGCTAAATAACACCCCTTTAAAATATATATTTTTTTATTTTTTTATAAATTTCAAAATTTATTCATATATATATATATATATATATATATATATATATATGTTATTTATATTTTTTATTTAATTATTATTAATTACACATTCAACCCTTAATTTTGACATTTTTATAAAAACCCCTTTATTCTTCCCTTTTCACCTTTTAAATTAAAACTAAATTAAATGTCTATAAATAAATTTCATTTCTAAACATATATTTTATTTTTTAA
>BQNB010002299.1:0-31405 GCA_026074375.1 Tanacetum coccineum | reverse complement strand
TGGTCAACTTGGTAGTTTAGGGATTCACTTGCATACCTAAAACCGAGTTTAGGTCGTCTATATATAGAGTCTGGTAGTCGGTTCGATACGCCGTATCGAACGATGTGGGATACGGCGTATTGGGCTTTCTTGGAGTAAGAACCACGTTTGATATCTTCCAGAAGCTTCGTGTATAATAAATCTTGAATACGGCATATTGATGTTCCTAGATACAGCGTATTGGACTTAAATCCTTTGTGGTATATGGTGAAGTGTAGGCACGGATACGCCGTATCTTCTTGATGGATACAACATATTGATGTAAAACCAATTAATTATTCTTCATTGACCAAAGTATTATATACGGCGTATCGTTGATGTGGATACGACGTATTCTTCAAAGCCAGGCAATGGTCTTTTTGTTTGTCAAGTCTTGGATACGTCGTATAGGTTTAGAATAATACGGCGTATTGGTTGTCAGTTTAGTAGACTTTCTGGAACTCTTCATTTATGCTCCAAAATGCGTGCCTTTTACATAAACTTCACAAAGTACTTCATAATTACTACAAATAATAAATATAAGCAATTAAGTACTAATTCTTGCATTAATTATATAAAATGGGTAATTTCTACTGGATAAATGATGCTATAAAATAGAAGTTATTTGATGTCATCAAATATCCCCCCACTTAAATCCTACTTGTCCTCAAGTAGACTTTAGAGAAGTTTTGAAAATGTATTCCAATCGAGGTTAAGGATTTTTCTGTTAAGCATATTTTTGTTCTAATCACCTGTACAAAACCAAACATCTCACGAAATATGGAAATGAAAACACTCAGATCACTCAACTAATATAGGGTGAAACATTTAAGTGGTACACTCATTTGCTCGGTCATGATTAGTTTTTGTAGGATATCATATTTCACTGCCCGGAGATGATTCTAGAATTTGGCTAGTTTCTAGAGAGAAACACATGGAGAGGTTTTCTAGAGAGAGAAACTATATGTGTAAAATAAAAAGTAAATAAAATGACTAGCTACCTCTTCCAAAGTTGGAAGAGGTATTTATAGTTCTTACATAATACAGGGTATTAGTACCCGGTCCAAAACCAAAAATCATACGATTAACTATTAAACTACGAGCTATAATAAACAGTAAAACACACGGGGTGACCGAGTCTTTTTCTAATATCTAACAATCTCCCCCTAAGGGAGGTCACCCCTGAAAATACTAAACTTAATCACTTTAGTCTTTAGCTTGTAGACATTTGATTCTTCATTTGATATCTTGTACATTTGGGGTAGTGATCTTTTGATTCAACTTTGACTTGTCTTTGATTGTGATCTTGAGCTTTCTTGAGATCATCACCCGAACATAATCTTACATCATCTTGTAATGGATCGCCATCTGGTGCACTTGTGAAGAAATAAATGATATTAGAGTTTGCGGAAGCTTTGACACCTTTATGAGATCTTTCATAACTTCATAACAAGTGTAGGTCGTAGGTTCTGAGCATATCTGTTTATTCACTTGACATTTCTGGGAACTAGTACTTAACTGGGTATATCTCTATCTCCATTTCCATCTTTAAATTATCCTATAATGAAACAGTTAGCAATAAAGAGAAAATTGATTTGAAAAATCAGACTAAGTGTTAATTATTAAAATATTTTGTAACACTTCGTGAGTTTTGATTGTTTGTCAAATGTTCAATAACCGTCAATTCATATACTGGAACAAGTTTGATTAACGTAGAATCGCACCATCGTTTCTTTCCAGTTGACACACGTTTGATTCTTGCAGAATCGCACAAGTCACCTACCAAGAGCTTGTTTGATGTTGGCTCTAGCAGGATTTCCATCTTCATTGTGAAAACCTTTATTTCACTCAGATGTTCTGGCAATATCACAAGGATAATGCGTAGGACTCTAAAGATAGTCTTGTTTCCACAGTGTGTGAAAGACAAGAGAATTGGCAATGTGTCCTAACGAAATTAATTGATGATCTCTTAGCTCTAGACTCAATAGTGCATTTTGGTTTTAGTGATCAGAGGCTGGAGCTGACTGCCACCTTTTCAATATCAACTAACTCGGAGTGAGAAAGTCAATAGATTAATACGGTTTTTTCGTCTCCGTGAGAAATGAAACAGAAATCTTTTGAAGAGAATTCTGATTGGCTAGGTGAGGGTTTTGCATTGCACACTGGGTCCATGATGTCGGACCTTCAATGCAACAATCATCTTAGAGAATCTAGTCAGCATATGTATGACCCGGTTTTCTGCCTAAGTGTAAAGGAAAGGCTTCTTTCTTTACACCCTTTTATTAAAATATTTATAAATTATATAATCGAATATTTAAATATTAAAGTAAATTATCCTTACTATTCTTTTTAATTCTTCACAAAAAATTCTTCAACATATCAAAAACATTAAGTTCACAAAAAAAAAAAATGAACCAAATAAAACAAGATCCCTTTCATTGCTTACCAGATACTTCATGACTAGAACCTTGTGGTATTTAATTCCCAGTACTAGCTCCATCTTAGTCGCACTATTCCTTTATTCTCACTTTTTCTCCTTTTTTATGTCATACATAAGGACTTCTACACTAACTAGTGGATTCTCCCTGGGCAGATCCCTCCGGTTTTGACTGGATTATTGGAACTTGTACCTAACCTTACCAACCTTATATCTCCGATAAAGTAAAATGCATGGTCAGTCTTTGTACAACAAGTTCTACTCTCCATAAACCAAATAAAATTTCATTAAGGACTTATTATATAAATATCAAAGCGTATTTGTACCTCGATTTTGTTTTTACTTTTCAGAAATGCTCCCCCTCAAAATGGTGCATAACGATATCGAAATTGTTTAGCACGATTAGAGCAGAGTATTACACACTGTCTTTAATAATTACATTTTTATTATTTCACATATTTTAATCACCTTTCTTCGCCCTTATCAAAATTTTAAACCTTTGAACATTTGATATCAATTGATTTAAATATGTTATATAAAAATTTGAAAGAAAAGTGAGCCAATTATTCACTAAGCCGTAGTATGAAACTGTTATTAATGCTCCCCCTCTCAATCGTTGAGGGTCCATAGATTATTCCTACACATAATCATCAAAAGATACACTACTTATTACTTATATTGTACAAGATATATTATTCAGAATAAGATAATATTGACCTTAGTGTCGGAGTAACGATGTCACTCTGTTCTGCTGATCAGTCTGTAGTCAATATCTCTTAGTCGTCCACCAACAAAGCTTTCCGGACTTCGAAAGATTCTCCTCTGATCTTTAGTCCTTCTCTCAATCACCTCGATAAAGTCCTTCACCTCTTCTTTTGTCGTCATCAGTCCATGTTCCTATTCTCCATGCCCTTATTAAAACTTATAGGCTTTAATCTTTATAAAAGGGTGAAAAATGGAGAATGATGTGTAATAAATAAAAAATTATTTAAAAAAAATAAAAATAAATAAAAAACTGGGGTGGATTTGGGAAAAAAAAAAAAAAAAAAGTTTCAATGAAATCTAGCTTTTTCTTTGATTCTTGTTCAACGTTCCATCGCTAAACTGTTACCTCATTATTTTGGAGTGGGTTATGGTAGTTTAATCTCCATCATCTTCCTATATCATCCATGTCTCTGTAGATTACTGCTCTTGGTTTGAAGACAATGGTGTAATCTTCTTTGAAAGGAAAATCAGATGCATCCCAGTTAGGTTGTTCCAGATTAAGCTTAGTTTGATAGCTCTCAATGCCTAGCTGTAAGTCTTCCACACGTTTCCTTATGACAATGTTTCTGGTTTATAAACTAACCGCGTTGTGCAAATTAACCTTGTCCTGTTTTGGTAGGTTATCGAGTTTGCCTTGAATATAAAGGATGTTCAAGTCTTCAAAGTCATTGGGATGAAGACTTTTGAAATCCTTTTCTGAGATCTTGTACTCATTGTAGTCAGCTCGGTGTAGAACTATCTCTCTCAAGTAGTTGTATCCATATCTTTCATAAGTCTTGATACTGATAACATTAAGAATTCGCATATGGGATCTGACTGCATCACGATCTGAGGGCTCACTGTGTTTGTTGATGTAGAATTTCTTTCTGCTAAACCACCAGTGTGTGATACCATGAGCTGCACTGATGTCATATTCTCGCTCACTTTCAATCCATAATGACGGAACTAATTCTTCAAGTCCAAAGTCTTGATAAAGAGCGGCTTTAAGCTTGTATATTAATAGCGCTCTGTTTTGTTCTTTGTCTCCTGTCAGAAGATACTCCAGATCTTTGTTGAAAAAGAATTGTGGTTGAATAGTCACCTGACCTGGAGGTCCTCCTAAGGGCAACGGATTGCTAATATCAGGAACAATCTGATGACCATCAGGATTAACCAAATCAATTTGATTTGTGAGAAGCTTATGACATTCTTCCATCTGAAACTGAAGAGAAATGATGTTCTCATGAAAACCTTTCATCATTATGAATGCTGGACCTTCAAGATCGGCTTTGTTGAGCTCTTCTTTTCCAATCCTTCTACAATACCATCTGATGAATGAGCCTATATCATTAATCTTGTTATGAAGCTTGTTTTCATCTTGATCTTGATGTGCTTTGGCTAATGCATTTGCCCAGTTATTGTCAGGTTCAGGTAGGTCAATTGGAGGAATGACCCATTCCGGTTCAGGAGAAGCAGGTCTTTCTTCTTCAGGTATTGGTCTGAACCATGTTGTTGTATCCGGTATCTTTGGCATATGAGCGTTATCGGTGTCCTCCGGATCTGAGACATACCCTTCATCAGAAATTAGAATGTCCTCATTAGGTTGTTCATCCATAATAACCTTATTAGTAGGCTCTTCAAATGGATCCTTTGCTGGTACAGACTTACCAGTTTTAGAACCTACCTTTGGATCTTTACCCTTGGAGGATTCTTTGGTGGTGGATGGCTTCTTAGCAGAATCAGACTCTTTTGTTCTTTTCTTCTTTGTTGACTTACCCTGGTTTGATCCAGCTGGAGGGCCTTCATCATCATCGTCATCATCATCATCACCATCATGCTTTCTTTTATGGTCTTTAACCGTGTTTGCAACTTCCTTGTCCATGGCATTTTCATCCTCTATCAATGCTTCCATGAGAGCATGATATAATCTGTAGTTGGCAGGATTTCTGTTGGCAGATTTGTTCTTATGCATGGATTTAAAGAGAGCACTCTTTAGATCAAATTCTTCAAGTGCAGTTTTATCAGTCGACTTGATAGTATACGTTGGCTCTTGTTTCTTATCTTTTTGTTCCCTTTTGATTCTGATAATCTCTTCAGGACTCTTTTCAGATTCTTGCTTTTTGCTTGACTCTAGAGCAGGCAACATATAGTATTTCTGAACTAAATCTGCAGTGTGTCTTTCAAGAGTCTTAAGGAGAGCATCATCAAGTTTTGTTCCTAGTTTCTTATCAACAACTAGAGGAACTTGTGATTGAATAGAAGCCAAAACAGCAGCATAGTGATCAATCTTCTTTACTTCAGACATATCTTGTTCTAATTTCGTGACTCTTGGCTGAAGGGCGATGAATGAAGTGATTTTAGGGATAGCTGTGGTGATTGCTGGAGCTTCGGTGTTGATTGGTGGTGTTGGAATGGTTGTTGGGGTTGGTGTTGTTTGTTGCAGGACTGGAGGTTGCTCATAAGTCTCTTCGTTATAAGATAGATTAAGAAATTGATTACCATAATCAGAAGGTACAGAAAAGCTTGACGATGTCAATGGTTGCTCAGTGGTCTTTTTGGTAATATCCGCAATCTTTTCAGCATCCTTCATCTCAATGTTAGCATTTTTGCGCACGTTAATCCTGTACATGTAAATATCATCATAATCAGATTCAGTTTCTTTGTTGTCATCCTCAGCATCTGCAAATATTGACTCATCCAGAACCCCTAGTATCTCACCAGTTCCTTCATCTGAGCCACCAGTACCAGGCTGTCTCCCTATCATTTTCTAGCTATCCTTGAGAGCTTTCATTATGCCAGCGGCTTCTTGTTTAGCTGGAGTAAGAGATTGAATGCCCTTGAGCTTTTGGGACATACCAGAAGTCCTCTTCTTTGACGCACTAGAGGTATCTCTAAAAGCAATGTTAGACTGTCTTATGGTTCTTGCAGGCTCGGGAACCGATTCAGTCACAATTCGTGCATGAGTATCATGAACTTCTCTTGCAGTAGCTTTTTTTTCAACTTCAGTGAGACTGATAGATTTTCCTAATTCCAGTGCAATGTCTGGTTCAGGAATGATATTGTCATCAACTGATATGGAGACTTTCTTCTTAACAAATTTTCTTCTAGAGGTTTTCCTTCTGACAAGAGGTTCTGGGTCAGACTCATCAGATACTTCAACAGATTCTTCAGTGGTATCTACAGTCTTCTTCCCTTATGAACCTTTCCCTCTGCTTTTCTTTGGAGGTATTTGACCAGTAGAGTACAAGATGAACATCTTGTATGATTCTAATTGTATAATCTCGTTATTAAGCATAGTAGCAGGAATGGCGAGACCATATTGCTGAAAATCTGCATCCATTCTAACAAATTTGAGTCGACTCACAACACTGTCATCCTTGATTGTGTGAAAGTGTTGAAATTTGAGCTTCTTGAGAGATTTGAGCTTGGAGAGGAAGTAATCAATGATAACCTTTGTGAATCGAGGATATGGCATATTTTCACGCCTTAACTTTTTCTCCCGTCTATGATCAATTTGGTAAGCAATGTCTTCCCAAATCAAAGATGGATAATCAACATTCTCTCTGTAAAACATGCCCCACAGAATATCAATTCTTGACTTCCTCAACTTGTCATTGCTAGCTGTCTTTCCAGATAGACACTTGTTGATGCAAGCTGCCAGAGTCCTCCAAGGCTGATGCATGTGGTCCACAAACATATTTGTATACTTGTGAAGTGGACCTGAGTATCCAAGATCAATGAGAAAGGTGAGGGTGTCTTCATCATTTTGGACTTCAGTAAAATCTTCACCTTCTTTTCTTGGACAAATATCAAGTATCTTCCTAAAGACTTCAGCATCAATCACACACTTTTTGTCGGCTAAAAGGAACTCATAAGACTTAGAGTCTTTGATCTTAGTGATTGTATACCAGAACTGTTGCATAAGAATTTCAGGGACATCAGCAGAAATGGTGAATGCCTTGAAGCATGTAGAATTCTTGATCACATCAATAACAACTTGAAAGGTTTCTTCTTTCTGCTTTACTATGGTTTCCAGTCTAACATTTGCCGTGCTTATGTTGACTCTTTCAGCAGTAGGAACCCATTGGTTCCATCACGAGGCTACGACTTGTTCTGGTCTATTAAGGATTCATGATTCTGCTTAAGAAATAACCAATACAGTTCATATACACTAAACATTATATATTCTACTGATTATCATTGGATATCCTTAATGAGCTGATTGATTTAGAAACATGCAATGATAAGGTTTCATGCAGACGTGACAGTGATATAACACTCTCAGAATGAGTCATCTAAGAACAATGAGTCAAAGTTAACTGTGAAGTTAACAAGACAGATTCAGATTGAGATTAAGACTCCTATTCTCATAGAGGGCAAATAACACACATTTAAACATGACACTTGAAGATATATGACATAAAGAACAAGATTACACAAATTTTAGAAAAATTTGGGCAGAGTTTCTTTTTGTATTTTTGTCATATTTCGCTTGAATTGGTACCTGTACATATTTCGCTTAAGCTTTACATGTTTCGCTTAGAAAATGGTTAACATATTTCGCTTTCATCAATTCCTACATGTTTCGCTTGAACCTGTTTGAACATGTTTCGCTTGAACCTGTTTGAACATGTTTCGCTTGGTTTAAGAAGAACATGTTTCGCTTGAAACATGTCATACATGTTTCGCTTGAAACATGTAAACATGTTTCGCCTGAAACATGTAAACATGTTTCGCCTGAAACATGTAAACATGTTTCGCCTGAAACATGTAAACATGTTCCGCCTGAAACATGTTTCGCTTGAACCTGTTTGAACATGTTTCGCCTGAAACATGTTTCTCCTGAAACATGTAAACATGTTTCGCCTGAAACATGTAAACATGTTCCGCTTTAACCTGTTTTAACATGTTCCGCTTTAACCTGTTTTAACATGTTCCGCTTCATTCTATCAATACATGTTTCACTTGCTTAACAAAAAATTCATAACTTATAATTTAACAACTTAAATCCCTATGAATCATTCAAGCAAGCATCTCAATACACTTCTAAGCATCTCAGAATCCATAACCACAAATATTTATGTGACAAAAATGCTCGAAAAACCATCATATGCAATCAATCTAAGGGAAAAGCTCATAATCTATGATCTAAGGCAACTTGGAGACTCTTAAAGGCATAAGAGTGAATCTGATAAGATCTCTAACCACTTAAAGGCATAAGAGTGAATCTGATAAGATCGCTTCATTCATCATTAAAAAATCTTCCTATAACACTCATATGATCGAGATAACAAAAACTGTTTCAACCACTTCTTAATCGCACCCTAGTGATCAAAACCCCTCACTCAATTAGATGAATTACTCGAACATGCATATTTCGCTTTATTCATCCACTTAAAAATCATCGATACTCACTGTTTTGTAAACGAAATCAAAAACTGTTTCTATCCCATCCTAATCGCACCCTAACGAACCAAACCCCTCAATCAATTCAAGAAAACACGCAACTTTAATATTATGAACCCTAAATCGATTTTATTCGATTAAGAGCTCAAAAACGAGTTTTAAACTAATTCTTTTTATAAATGAGATGAGAAATGGGTAATGAACGAATAGGAGTGTACCTTTGATCTTGAGATGAGTTTGAAAAATTCGAATTGAGTGTGAAGCGGAGTATGTGCGTGTGTGTGTTTGAGAGAGGGAAATATGAAAAAAAAAGTGTTTGATTGACTTGGTTTGACCGAAATATGTATAGATTGACCAATATACAAACTTGGCAAATATGGTCCTTGAGCTTTTCTATTCTTTTCTAATTCCTTTATAAACTTATTCCTAAGACTAAATAAGTTATAGAAATGACAAAATAAGCCCCTACAAGTGTATAGCTAGATCTTAAGTCCTAGATTTTGCCCTTAAGTCCCTAAAAGTTAACACCATTAACTACTTAATACTTAATGACTTAAAATTAATTAAGACACTCCCCTTTTAAATGATGACCCGTTATTGATAAAACTTTTCCTTTCATTCCGTGATGACTTTTTGAAAGAATTTTAAATTTTCTCCCCCTCAAATAATGTCCCGTTTTCTAATTAAAGAGCAGTAGACATTGTTTGAGATATTGAAAAACCTTTTAAAAACTGATGACATCTGATTCTTTTCCACAACACCAATTAAACAAGATTTCTCTTGTTTTCGTAAATAAATGCACTGACACGTACACTTATTCATCTTTTGCATGGATATAAAGTAATCCATGCCCGGGAAAAATTAATTACCCGTTGTCAGGAACAGCTGTCTTTATGACGACATGCGTTCCTCAGAATGAAAAGCGGGTTGCAGCCTGAAGTAACTGCAAGCCATTTTGTAATTCCAAATGACTTAAAATATTTACTAGGCCCCTTTTTTTGTGTAAAGTATGTACAAAGGATACATGAAGACAATCATTTACTCATCCTCTCCTTCTTGAAGACGTTTGAGAGTTTCAGGGGTCATGCTCTTCATCCCAAGTCGTGGTAGAAGAAATTCGAACCGTTCTCTTGGCAATGCTTTTGTGAGTATATCCGCAAGTTGATAGTTCGTTTCCACGAAGTAGAGTTCAACCACTCTATTTTCCACTTGCTCTCGAATGAAATGGTGACGAATGTCGATGTGCTTTGATCGTGAGTGCTGGACATTGTTACAGCAAAGAGCAATGGCACTTTTGTTATCACAGTACAGAGGAATTTTATTGAATTCAAATCCATAGTCTTTTAGCTGAGATCGCATCCATAGGATTTGAGCACAACAACCAGACATTGCAATGTATTCAGCCTCTGTTGTCGAGATGGCAGTGCTTCTCTGCTTCTTAGATGACCAGCTTACTAATTTTTCTCCAAGAAACTGAGCACTTCCCGAAGTACTTCTTCTTGTGTCTTGACATCCCGCATGATCAGCATCTGCATAAGCTGTTAGAGCCATAGCGTTGTCCTTCGGATACCAAAGACCCATGTGAATAGTTCCTCTGAGGTACCGAAAGACCCGTTTGATTGCTTCTAGGTGCTTTTTAGTAGGCTTAGCCTGATATCTAGCACACATGCACACAACAAATACAAGGTTTGGTCTACTGGCAGTGAGGTACATTAGGGAGCCAACCATTCCTCTGAATCGAGTCTGGTCAACTGGAATCCCTTTGAGATCCTCATCCAGTTTCAATCGATCCACCATTGGTGTATCGACAGGGTCTATAAGATCCATTCCATATTTCTTTAAGATTTCGAGAGCATATTTTGCTTGATTAATAAAGATGCCTCTAGGACTTTGAGAAACCTGTAAGCCTAAGAAAAACAACATTTGTCCCATCATTGACATATGAAATTTTGAGTTCATCTCTTTTGAAAAAATGATACATGCAGTAGGATCAGTTGAGGCAAATATTATATCATTTATGTAGATTTGAACAACGAGAATATGTTTTCTTGTTTTGCGAGTGAATAACGTCAGATCCACAGCCCCTTTGAAGAATTTTGTTGCTATGAGGAACTTTGATAAAGTGTCATACCACGCCCTTGGAGCCTGTTTTAACCCGTAAAGAGCTTTCTTCATAAGATAGACGTGAGTAGGATGTTCTGGATCCTCAAAACCTTTCGGTTGGCTGACGAATACTTCTTCTTGCAGATCTCAATTCAAAAATGCAGTCTTGACATCCATCTGGTAGATGACCATGTTTTTACTAGCAGCATTTGCAATGAAGATTCTAATAGCCTCTATTCGAGCAACTGGAGCAAATGATTCTTCAAAATCAATACCCTCCTCTTGACGATATCCTTTTGCAACTAACCGAGCTTTATTTTTTAGTACATCACCATACTTATCAAGCTTCACCTTGTAGATCCACTTGAGAGCGATAACCATTACATAGACTGGGCGAGGTACTAATTCCCATACTTCAAGTCGATCAAACTCGTGAATTTCATCTTGCATGGCTTGAAACCAGCAGTCTTCTATCACGACCATTTTGAAATTCTTTGGTTCGACTTTTGACAGTTCTGTATGGTAACAGCACCATAGAGAATCGGAAGCTAACTGTTTTCTGGTGGATACCGGACGAGAATGATTACCAACTATATTATCAAGAGGGTGATCTTAGGACCATTTTCTGAGATGAGCTGGTGGTTGATTAGCTTGGTTGGGTTCAGCTATACTAACATCCCCTGATGATGACTGTGCAGAACCAGGTTCTCTAGTAACAGGGTTAATTGAGGGATGAAGGGTAGCTTGAGTAATTGGGGTGTCTTCGATAGTGGGTCCAACTACAACATCATGATGAATGACTGGAGGTTGTATTCCAGATGATGACGGTGAATAACTTGTTGATGGTGCATCTTGAGCAAATGTTGTAGACACAAATGTACCTGGTGGAACAACTTAAGCGTTAACAACAGTAGCAGAAGGTACTGGTTCATCGACTCTAGTTACTTTAAAGTATTCATCAAACATAAGTTGAAATAATAACTCCAGATCTTTATCCGTCGGTAGAACATAATTGGTTGCATAGACCTGATTAGGTATGAGCCCTTAACTGAATTGTCCAGGCGTCATCGACTTAGGCTCGGGTCCTGAACTGATGTGTACAGGAGCCATTTCACCATTTCATACACATTGAGAGACCAAGTTAAACCGTATGGATCACATCTGATTCACTATTCTCCCCTTCAAAAATTGCATATGTGATTGCATATGAACGTTGATTCACTTAACGTCTGAACGAGCTTGGGAAAATATGAAACTTGTTGATGAAAATGGTCAAAAACCAGAAGATTTCTCTTCTTTCAAAGATAAAGCGCACTAAAGCGTACACTTTTCTTTCCTATGAGGAGCGGGGCCTGAAGAGACATCTACAGACGCCATTATGATAAAGAACGAGGCCTGAACTGATGTGAACAGACGTCATAATAATGACGAACGAGGCCTGAACTGATGTGAACAGACGTCGTAATGATGACGAACAAGGCCTGAACTAATGTGAACAGACGTCATAATGATGAAGAACGAGGCCTGAACTGATGTGAACAGACTTCATTATTTGATAAAAATGCATTACTCTCCATAACCCATGATAGCTCCAAAGTGATCATTTCTGAATCTGACTTTCCCGAGGAACTTTTTCACAAACTTCTTGAGCTTTGAAAGATTCCCCATCATATGTTTTGAACAGCCTGAGTCCAGATACCAAAGGACGATCTGTACGACCTACATTTTAAAACAGTCGAGTGTGGAGGGTTTGGAATTTCGAATCCCCAAATTTGGTTGGGGTCCTGTTGGTTAGCAGAAATAGTAGTACATTTTACAAGAAGCCTAGTTAAAGGGCACTGTTATCCTAAGAGGAACAACTTTCCTGTGGGTCTCCATTGATGCCCACTAATATGTTTTCCTAAGGTGAATTTCTTTCCTATGGGTCTCCATTGATAACCAACATTAGCGAACACTTTGCCTATTGCTTTTCAAACCTGCTTGGCTTTATTCAAGCCATTAGCAGACAATTTCCCTTTTACTTTCCAAACCTGTTTGACCTTGTTCAAGCCATTTTTAACAGTGGGGGTTGCATTCACAGAATTCAAAGGTTTAATAACACACATATCATGATTTTCATAAATTAAGCATTTGTTACACGTTTTGCACACAGATTCAGAATCCGAATTAATTACAACCCGCTTAGAGCTAATGCTAGACTCAACTTGATTCACTTTTGTCCATACAAACTTATTTGTCCTAGCATGGTCTTCTACTTTCATCTTATTCTCACTCTTAGCAGGCAGGATCCTATTTTTCTTTGTATTGCTCCCAGGCTTTGATCTGCTAGCGTCAGTGGAACTGGTTACTCTTGTAGAAGGGATCACAGGGACATTAGACTGTTGAACTTTCTGTTGCACTACATGTTTTTGTGTGTTACTAGTTGATGTTTCACATGTATCATTAAAAGTAACTTGCTTTTTCCTAGTTAAAGGGGTAGAGGCAACCTTGTTATCCTTAGTGTTGAATTCTTTCGGGCTAGTGCCAATCACATATTCTAACAATTCCTGAGATAGCTTAGTGTATTGACAAGCATAATTAAGTGCATTATCTAGTGGTTTAACTACTCTAGCTTCCTCTACTATCTCCCTAAACTGTTCTATCTTTCTACACTCTCCTTAGAGGTTGATATAGTATTTTATAATGACAACATCCTATGTTCTTAAGGGGAGAGGGATGGGTTAAACATCAATGGCATACATGTTCCAGGCGCAAGAACTTTGGTTGACAGAGTCACTATTGACACAAGATCTTTGCTTTTCAACAACTGAGCCTTTAGACTCTCAAATTTCATTTAACATGTAGATGTCTTTTCACCTAGTGTGATCACAGACGTAAACTTGAAGGAGTCATATAATCCTTGTAATGCTGTTTAAAAAAAACAAAACCTTTCTAATTCTTCTCTGCTCTAACACGTTCATTTTGTTCAATACGAGCAGTTACATCTTTAACATTATAAGTTTCACAACTTATGTCATTCATTTTAGAGACTTGAGCTTTCAAGTTTCTAATTACGTTGTCTTTTCTGAAGCTTGTGTGTTCTAGATTATTAATTTTGAAAAATGAGTCAAATTCAGGAACATCCTGAGAAGTTGTGATTTGTTTTTTCCAAAATTTTCCTTGAAGATGTTGATATTTTTCAATTGCAAATTTAGGTCAATTCCTTTTCCCCACTTTCCATCCACCTCAAGTTGTAAAAACTCTCTTATCACATTTCATCATTAACATCCTGTTGATTCTCATTTTGTAATTTAGTAGATCTTAGCTTCACAATCTAGACAACGTGATTGTTCATAACAAACAACAATTGAATCAACATACAATTAGCAATTAGATCCCTCATTTGCAAAATGAGAAGGTATTTTCCTTTCAATTTTTTTCAACCACATTGCTTGTCCACAGTATTCTAGGGTCCAACCTATTGCTGACATTTTGGATTCAAAAAATTTCTTTCCGATTTCTATAACTTCTTTAAAAAGAAGCCTTTTTAACTCCTTCAAAGATAGGTTGTTTAAGAGTTTTGAAAAATGGTATGACTTCAGTGAGGTAACATCTTTTTGTATGTTCAAAACCTCTTTCCCCTTCTGTGACACCTGTTGGTGTGATTCTCTTTTTACATGTTTTGTCAAATTTCGTAAAAAGTTGTGTGAGTGTATAAAGATTAATTTTCAACTGACTTTTGTAGTGGAGAAAAACCCTGGGGACAAGCTTGACAGGTGTATTGGGTGGATACACAGTCGGTGTTGAAAGTGGTTTAAGAATGGAGGCTTCAATCTTTTTCCTGTCATTTTCATCTTTGGCCCAAAATATCTGTTAAGGGGTCAAATCTCTTTGAGGTGCGAAGATTACAAGATAGTTCTCTTTTGAGTAATCTGGGGGTAAAAACTTAACTTTATTTTGAATACATAGAGGGCTTTTCATTTTCTCATACATTCTTTTCCTAGCTAACTCAGCTATCTCAAAAGTTTCCTCTGAGTCATGCACAACAAGCAGGTTTATGATTGGTCCATTACTAATTCATACCATTATAGAGAGCAGCTGAACTTGCTTTCAACTGTGAACATAAGGGGTTTTATGTAGCCTATTGCAAACCGTTTTTCTTTATTTTATAAAAGGTTTTGGTTTACTAACTGTGCACCTTTGATACAGACTGATCTGTTTGAAAGATCTATCATCCAACCTTTTCTTTTAGCCTTTTGGATGGCTAAAAACTCTTTCAATGTATTTATCTTCTTTTTGTTTAAAATCGCTGAGAGAGACAGAGGGTTGATGTCACTTCTCCCTCATTGACTTGTTATGATCAACGATAGAACAAAGTTGCATTTATACAGTATGAAGTTCCAATTTTAAAGAAGTTTCCTTTCTATTTCGGTCAGAGATAATTATTCTCATTTGTTCATCAATCTTTTGTTCTCTTTCAGTTAATTCAAACTTTGTCCGTTTTTCATACACCCTGACCAGTTCCTTATATCTCGCAAGTTCAGAATTCAATGAGTCCTTAACTACTCTATCTTGTTTATTTACTATCCCTACAGTTGTACACCCTCTTCATGCATTTCATTCGATAATAATCTCAATGCATCATTTTGTATAGAAGAATACATTACTTTGTACATCATGTTTCGAGCGTTGTCTCACATACTGATCATAACAAAATAATATTACTGTCACTTCTACTCGTATAATCGGCTTCAGAGTCAACAACGAAGTCCTTTGTTGAAGTATTGTTTATGCATCTCGTGCACACATGATGCCCATACCACTACTATCTATCATGATTATAAACAAGATCTTGTAACCTCAAATGGAATGTCCTAGTCATAAGAAGTCCCGGCTTTGAATTTAAGACTGGATCTTTTAATGGACGTAAGATTTGCAAGAAACATGGAGTGTGAAGTAGGAGCCTCAAACAACCATCAAAAGTCCAAAGAGCATCAAGTTTGATCACTTCAAAGACATGATCCCTATGTTGCGTGCTAAATCATTACTATTGGGGGATCATCCACATCATCACAAAAGTTGGTGACCTTTCTCACTGCAAGAAAAAACAATTTGTTTCTTCATTCCAGAACTCTGCCACCATTCTCCTAGGCTTGCATTAGCAGCATCTTGTCCTTGAAGTAGTTTGAATCCTGAGGTCGCTTTGGCCGAGGACATTCTCGTGCTATGTGCCCAAGTCCATTACAGTTGTAGCACTTAATGGGTTTAGCTTGACCAGGATTCACATTGCCAACTCTGTTCTGACCTCCTGCATTCCCAGCTCCTGCATTTCCTCTTGCATTGTTCCTCTGAAATGGTCGTCCCTGATTATTCGCAATGTATCTACCACGAACATCCTGAACAACAACTCTACCGTCTTGAACTGTAGCTTTGTTCCTTGCATTGGAAGAGGTTCTGAGTTGATTGTTTGTTTGAGGAAGATTCGATTTGTACGATTGAGTGAGGAGGGAAAGTGAGTTGGTTAAACTTTCAATCAAGTTTTCAGTTGAAGAACTTCCTGAGTCCAGTTGAAAATTATCAGCAGGAGATGGTTGATTTGTGGATTGAGACATGGATGACTGTGTTGGATACTGCTGAATCGACGCATTAGACACTAGAGCCAACGGATCATTAGTTGGTTGAATGAACCTTTCCATCATCATTCTGTTCTCATTAGCATGCACCTCATGTTGCTTCAAGTAAGCATACAACTGATCAAAGTTAGACTCTTTCAAACCTCTGTTGAGTTTGACTTCAGTTATGAATCTGCTCCATTCAGGTAACATGTTGTTCACAAATTTAGAGTTAAGCTGCATTCTGGACATGGTCATCTTGATGTTTCTCATGTCGTTAATGAGCTTCGTAAACCTAACATAGTAAACATGAATGGTCTCTCCTTTGATTTGAAGGAAGCATTCAAATTCATCGTATAATTGTGATTCCCTGTCATCCTTTGTTAACTAAGAACCTTACAGAATTATCTTCACATTGTCCTAAATGTATTTAGCGTCAGTATAGTGGTTGATGAGTGTGTAGATGTCTTTTGGTATACCTTGAAGTAAGATATTCGTAGTACGAATGTCAGCTTTATACCTTTCCTTTTCTTCAGCTGTAAGGTCTGTAAAGACTCTAGCACGTTCTGGACCAAGTTGAAGTGCACCCTTAGTTTCTTCAGCAATAGTTTGTATGACCATTCCCATTTGAAATGAACCTTCAGTAATTGATTTCATGATGTTTTCTCCATTATCTTTTCCCAGACATAACAGACTAATGCGTTGTTGCCAAGAGTCAAAATCTGTTCTGTCAAGCATTGGTGGGCGTGTATCGGAACCGGTATACTGGATATCTTCTGTCATATTAGACATCTTGAACTTGTTGTGAAATGATATCAGTCTTGATCGATCAGTGATAAAGGAGACTTGTGTTAAAGATATGTTTTAGATGTGATTAAAGTGATTATTCTATGGGATTTTACAAATCTTAACTGAAACCGAGAAATAAACCTTTCACGAGATTTTACAAAGTAAGAAAACCGTAGAAAAATTAAGATTTTTGTGACATATTTCGGTTGGAAAAACTCAACATATTTCGCTTAGAGTTTATGACATGTTTCGCTTAGGATAATCTGTCATATTTCGCTTGAAGACAAACAGACATATTTCGCCTCATAATGTCATATTCCGCTTGAGTACATATTTCGCTTGGAATCAACCTGTCATATTTCGCTTAGAGGCAAACATATTTCGCTTGAAACATATTCTGCTTCATTCATACCTGCATATTTCGCTTCCTTCAAGGAGAAAGATAAATTTGAGCAAAACATGACTTTTTCTAACAAAATCACCAAAAACACACCCTTTTTGACGTTGTACCTTGATTTTTCTTACACAACTAGTTACCTTATGCCTAGATCTTGCTTAAAAACATAAACATAAACACATCTAAGCACAAAAATCTAGGTTTTGATTTTCGAAACAAGAACATAAAAAGCAACTAGAAAATACGATCTAATCAAGATCCGAACGCACACAAGCTCACGAAATCACCACAAAGCTCTGATACCAATTGTAGGATATCATATTTCACAGCCCAGAGATGATTCTTGGATTTGGCTAGTTTCTAGAGAGAGAAACACATGAAGAGGTTTTTCTAGAGAGAGAATCTCTATGTGTAAAATGAAAATGAATAAATGACTAGCTACCTCTTCCAAAGTTGGAAGAGGTATTTATAGTTCTTACAAAATACAGGATATTAGTACCCGATTTAAAACCGAAAATTATACGATTAACTATTAAACTACGAGCTATAATAAACAGTAAAATACACGGGGTGACCGAGTCTTTTTCTAATATCTAACAGTGAGTTTCAAGATATTAGTTATCCTAGATGCATTATCTATAGCAAAACTAACTCTCTTTTAGACATTCTCATTCCTAACTTTAGGCACCCATGTTGTTTTTGTATTAGGAACCCATTTATATCCTGATGGGCATTGTTGTTCTATCCACCATTTCCATGCCTTACTAGTTTTCTCATACAGCATCCTATAGTAACTCTTGGATTTTTGAATAGTAGATTCTGATGCAACTATTTTCATAGGGGGTGTTGCAACAGATTTGTTCGCTTGACTTTTAGGTTTACTAGTACTAATAAGCACTACTTTAGGCTTCTTAGTTCTAGCATTCACGTCATTCAAATATTTAGAAATGCAAGCATCATGATTCGAATTAAACACACATTTTCCACAAGTAGCACAAACAGCATTAACATTTGAAGTTCTGGATTTTAAACTGTCATTACTCGCAGTTACAGACTTTGTTTTATTAGAAATACTAGAAATCCTAGGGTGGTCTTCTACTTCAGTCTTCTTATCCTTCACTTGACTATTGTTTGGCACAACCTTATCTTTCATTTGATTGCTCCTAAGTTGTGGTCTGCTAACACTAGTTTTGTGAATTACTCCTGCAGAGGTAGATACGCGAGGATTAGTATTCCTAGAAGTATGAGGCAACTATGATGCTCTAGTTTGTGTTGTCCTAGTGTCAATTCGATACATGCCTGGTTTAATCACATTTGTATTTCTTATAGCTTGCCTTGTTGTTTGAGGTAAAATCTATATAGTGACTGGTTTTGATAAACTCTATGACACATTAGTTTTGGGAACCGACTTTGTTTGTGAAATTTTTTTCCTCTTAAGAGAGTCTGAAAAAAGAGCCGGTTTTCCTAAAACTGATGGTTTCGGAATCCTTTGAGCATTTGGTTGTCGAACAACAGATGGTTTATCAAACTTAGTTTCCACAAACTTTCCTTTGCATTTCTCAACGAGTTTCTTTAACTCACTTATATCAATGTTCTTGTCTTGCAATTAAGCTTTCAAATCGTGTATCTTAAAATATTGTTCACGTTCTTTTTGAAATAGATTTGAGGCTTTTTCTTTGCAAACTGTGTTATTTTGCATTTGTTCTTGACATTGTTGTAAAGCCAGTTCAAGATAAATTGAGTGTTTTTCTAATTTAGCAAAACTTCGTAAAAGCTCAGTATAAACATCTTGACTAACAGACTCAGTTTGTTTCAAAAGCTTTTGTGCAAGACATTCACATTCTTTCACTTTATGAAGATATAAGCATTGCAATCTAGAGTGAGCATCTAAATCAGATAAAGAATGCAATTAAGAACACATAACATCATTAGACACACATTCTTTCAACAATATATCATACTTGTTTGAAAATTCTGCTTTATCAAATTCAAGTTCGTCAATTTCATTTTCAAGGGATTCAACGTACTTTAAATCAACATGCATTTCTTGCTTAAGTTCATGAACAAATGTGAAACTATCATTCTGTGTCTTTATGGCAAGAGGCATCAAACATGTTTTTATTAGCACTTCCATATCAAGAGCAGTTGGGGCACGAAAGTGATTATGAGAATGCTTTTCCCAGGCTTGATCAACAAGTTCTCTAAAGTGATTTATGTTATTTGTCATTACATTGTACGCTTGTCTACTTTTACTTGTTGATTTTGAAACAGGTAAGTAACCTATGTTTTTGAAAATATTTGGTTTAATTTTCACAAAAGATTTTCTCCACATTTTCTTCCTGACTTCATTTGCATGTGCCAACTGTTCATTATATTCCTGTGACGCTAGTTTGAAAATTTCATAAAGACTATTTAGCTTTGTGTAGTCATAAGGTCTCACTAAGTCTTTATTCAATTTTGATCGACTCTCTTTTTCAAGAGTCAGAGTCTCTTCCCTATCGGGGACGAGTCTGTTTGCAGGATCAGATTGGTCATTTGGGATCTCGTACAAACATGGTTTCTCATATTGAGCCTTTTTGAGGTACATTGGATTTGCGAAGGTTGGTCTACCATTGAATGTTAGGCTTTTTGGAGCTAACATATATATGGTTTGAATTGATTGATTCCTTTTGTAAACAATTTCATTCAAAAACTTTAATTGCTTTTCCATTGAAATCATTTTGTTGATGTCTTTTTCTTCCTTAATTTCCAAATCTGTTATAACCTTTGTTTTCTCTTTGACAAGACCTTCAAACTGTGACTTTGTTAAAAGACTCTGTTTGACTAACTCATCGTGTTTCTATTTGACAACTAAAATTTCATAGGCTTTAACTTTTAAACGTTCTTTTATGTCAATCTCTTTTTGAGCTAATAGTCCTAGAGTTTCATTTAACATACGTTCAAGTTTGTCATAGTCAACTGTACGGTCATTTAAGGCCTTGTACCTCTCAAACTCAGTCTGTTTATTTTGAAGTGCAACTATACAACTATCCCGAATACTATTAGACTCCCTCAGAGTTTTACTAGTTTCCGCAAGAATAGATTTGCACTCTTTCAATTCTTGAGAGAGTGATGCATTTGCTTTCTTTAATTGCTTTTGAATCTTTTTATTTTCATCAACATCAAGTTTTAAATTTGCAATTAAATTAGCAAGCGTAGCACGCTCATCGTCAGCATTTTGGTCAGTCTGAATATCATTATCACACATATCCGGTGAATCAGGAGTGACATTACTATCTTCCTTTTCCACTAAACATGTGTTAAAATTGGATTCAGGTTGCTCAGAATGATGTCTCACATTGGCAAACACATTATATTCAGCATCATTGTGTACATGTTCCAATGGCTCAATATTAGTTCCCGAGTCTGCAGTAGGAACCTCCTGAATCTTTGCCATAAAACTTAATTGTCGGGTATCGTAGGATTGCTTGTTCATGGGGGGGGGGGCGGGGGGGGGAGTGGGAGGGGGTCTCCCTCATCCGTGTCCTCTAGCTAATCAGCTTGCAATGCTTGTAATGGAACACCTTTCTCAGCTTGTTTGCATAGCAACATCTTTTCCTTGTGATACGTTGAGTCTTTCACCCTTTTTGTTTTCTTTCATTACTTAGCAAAATGACCAAATTCCTTGCAATTGAAACACTATATCCCAGTTTGCTGCACTACCTGAGTACCTACAGTCTCCCTAGCCCCAGCAACAGTCACTGTCCTTTGATTTCCAAACTGTCTAGTCTGATTGTCATTCTTGTACCTTGGAGTAGTATCTACATTCTTGTTTCTGGAGTTTAAAGAAGTTCTAAGGTTGTTGTTGCTAGGTTTGTAAATCGTTTTGAAGTACTTTGCAACGAGTTCCAAATTTTTCTGCATTTCCTTATCTCTCTGAGCTTGTTCAGGATCAATGTTTTCTTCAAAAGCTGACTCAGATAGAGGTGTGATTGGTTTGGCTATCTCTTTGCCTTTGAATTTGGTAGATGCATGAGATCTGGTTTGAGGTGATGCTTTTGATGTTGGTGCATATGTTTTGTGAGACTTTGGTGCTTGATAATAAGGATCTAGATATTGTTGAGCAGCAGCAACAAGTGCTAATGGGTTAGTATTGTTGGTTATTCTTTTAGCACATATTTCATTAACTTCCTTTTGATACTGTTTTAGAACGTCAAAGAGCTTGTGGTATGAGACTGTATCTAAGTCGTGTTGTTGCTTGACAATTGTCACAAACCTTGACCATTCTGGTTGAAGTTGGTGAAGAAACTAAACATTGACTTGCATCGTAGCAACTGTCAAGTTGTTTCTTATCATTTCATTCATCATCTTGTAAAATCTGTAGTAATATGACTCCATGGACTATCCATCATGAGAAGTGAATTTTCCAAATTCCTAAAACAAATTAGTCTTGACATCTTGAATGTTGAGAGATTCACCCTATTGTAGCCTTTCAATATCTATCTACATTTCATGAGTTGCCTTGCATGCATCAACAGTTGAGTAGATTTCATCCCCAATTCCAGTCAATAGCAAATGGATTGCTTCATCATCTGATTCATAATGAGCTTTGTTTATATGAGACATAGTCAAGAGTGGCTCAACTGTTGTTCGTGCTGGAACTGCTGGAGAATTCTTTGTTGCAGGTACAGCTAGGATTATGACAGTAGTTGGTTGGTATGGACCTTCCAAAATGCATTTCCTCAAGGCATCACCATTTAGTCTTGTATCAATGTATCTTAAGAAACGTAATTGCCATTGAGGATATCTTCCCGTTGCAAGCATTAGTGGACGATCCCTTGATCCAGCTGTCATGATGTTGTTATGCATTTGACTGTCGGTTGTGGAAGTTGTGATTGAAGTTGTCATGATGAATATGAAGTGAAAATGATTTGTAGGATCTTAAGTAGGTAAAGTGATTGTTGTTGTGGATTGAAATCAATTAACGTTCACGGGATTTTACAAGTCTTTGATTAAAACCGAGAAAAGAATGGAATCTTTCACGGGATTTTACAAAATTAAGAAGAAACCGTGAAACAATAATCAATTGTCGTTGAAATCGTTGTTGTATTCAAAGAACTTGAGCTTTTGTTAGCGAAAAATGAGCTTAAAACGATGAACGGTGCACAAACGTTCAACTTAAAATGAGTACCGGTTAATTAAAACACAAACAAGGACTAACGGTGTAATTGTAGTTTCAACTAGAAGGGCTTATAATGCAACAAGGACTAATGGTGAAATTAGAGTTGAAAGAAAGGGACTGCATGTGACACTTTTTGAAACTTGTTAATTAATGTAAAATTTCTCACCAAAAAATTACTTCTTCTTCGTTTAAAATTAGAAATTTGATACGATTCTAATTTTGATCTTACGAAGTCATACGGTTATCGTCGGTGAAAACCGAATATACCACGATGATCGAAAAAGGATCACGATCACAAAGGTATAAGTTATGAGTCTCATAGTTAACCGACACTCGAAACCAAAAATTACTTAAAGCGAATAGAATTTGCCCTGGTTTGAGTGGTAGATCGGTTCCGTAGTCCTTGTGTATAGATCGGTTCGTCTGAAAGATTGAACTAGATCGGGTCTTGAAGAACTTCTAGATCGGTTATACTAGTTCGGTAGTCAAAGAGTGAACTTGATTGGTGCCTTTTGTAAAACGACTAGATCAGTTGTACTAGTTCGGGTCTTCAAGGATTACGACTAGATCGGTTCCTATAAGAAAATGACTAGATCGGTTCCTTATAGGAACTTGACTAATTTGGGTCTTCAGCTTAGTTCGGCAAACTAGTTTGGTTGTGCTAGATCGGTTGCACACAAACCGTGATTGTTCGGCCCTTCACAAATAGCCAAAATGTACTAACGTCCTTGTATTGTCTTTATGCCAAACCCCAAAAACAGCCAACGTCCTTGTGAAGCTAAAACGATGGATCTTGTTTCTTTGTTTCAACCGGTGAGGACCACAAGGCAAAAAAAAACATCTAAAAAAGCTCAAATAAGCTATTTTCTACCACAATAAGCTTTGAAAATAAGCTCAGAAAATAAGCAAAAATACAATAAGCTTCGCCAAATGATCTCTTTTACCACAAAAGGATAAACCAACGATAATCAAAGCTTATTGTTACAGCGAGACAAAGATACAAAACGATTTTTTTTCCAAAAGACGAGGTTACTTTTTTCTTTGTGAAACCAAAAGACGCACCCTTATTACTTTAGTGCACAGATTTGTTGCAAACAAATATTAGCCCAACTTTTAAATTAGAACAACCCAAGATTAATAGGTATAGTGAAACGGAAATTTTGAAAACAAAAAAAAATGACGAATGAAAACAAAAACAAATAAGCCGAATAATAAGCTCAAAAAAATAACCACAAACAAATCACTAAACCCACCCGTGATGAGTGATACCAAATGTAAATAACCCGAAACCCTTTCACTTCACCATTTGAACAAGAAAAATAAGATAAGAGAAAAATGATAAGAATTTTAGAGAGAGGTTAGAGAGAGAAATAAAGAGAGAAGAAAAAGAGAGATGGTTGATTTACTAGTATGTGTGAATAATACAAAATGAACCAACACCCTCTCCATACTTGGAGAGGGGTATTTATACCCATGTTGGGCCGGCCTTACTAAGGCTTAATGGGCTGTGGGTTTAACTTGGGTTGGGCTCGAGTTTACTTAGGCTTTTAAACCCGTAACACGTGACATATTAGATTCCATTAAATGAGCCCAATTCCCGTTCTAGCCTATTACAACATTTAATATATAAATGACCGAGACCTAATATTTCAAATGAACGAACTTCTTGTTCGACTCAATATTTTGAGGCTAACAACATCTGTGAAGTCTACACCTTCTACTCTTCGACAAATATCAAGAATTGTCCTAAAGACATCAGCATTGACAGTATACTTCTTGTTGGCTAAGAGGAATTCATAAGAATCAGCGTCTTGAACCTTCTTGATGGTGTACCAGAATTGCTGCATAAAGATTTCTAGGACATCTGCAGATATAGTGAAATCCTTAAAACACGTAGAATTCTTGATTATGTCAATGACCACTTGAAATGTCTCTTCCTTTTGTTGTACTGTGGTTTCCAATCTGATATTGGTAGAGCTGATATTGACTCTCTCAGCAAAAGGAACCCACTTTTCATCACGAGCAGCAACTTGTTGAGTTTCTTGAGGATATGATTCTGCTTAAGAATTAACCAATACAGTTTATATACACAACAAATATATTTTACTGATTATCTTGGTTATCCTTTGATGATATGATTGATCTATGATTAGGTTTCATGCAAACGAGACACAATTTCTACACTCTAAGAATTTAGTCAACTAAGGTCAATTATTCCAAGTCAATTTTAAAAAATCAACAAGACATTTCCAAGGAAGCTTAGGACACACATTCATACAGAGACCAACAAATGAAAATTCAAGCAAAGCAAGTTATGATGCATGACACCAAGTATTACACAAAATTTTAAAAAATTTGGGTAGAGTTTCTTTCTGTATTTTGTTATATTTTGCTTGAATATGTACCTGTCATGTTTTGCTTCAAAACTGTCTAACATGTTTCGCTTGAACAAGTGGAAACATATTTTGCTTAGATGAAGTGGAACATGTTTCGCTTGGAATGAGTGGAACATGTTTTGCTTGAAAACATATTTCGCTTCATTCCAGCATAACATGTTTCGCTTCATTCCAGCATAACATGTTTCGCTTCAGACAAAAAATTACTTAACATAAGTTTTACCAAATATAAACATATGGGAATTTCTAACAACCAATAAACCTCAATCAAGAACATCACAGACACATTATCAACAAAGTTACAGCAACATTTTGGCTCAAAATCTATCATACGCAAGGGTCTTAAAGAGAAACACATTTGTCATGCATAAGGAACATCAAAGAGGCTTACAACTATCACAAAGGGACATAAACCTGTTACCAAACACACATTGCATATTAAACAAGCCAAACTTAAACCATTTTTCACACTAACGAACCTAAGAATTAAAGTTTCCAAACAAACTAGATCAAAGGGAGCATATCAGTGATATAACATCATAAAGAGGCTCATATGAGTTTATTAACTACAAACCCACACCTATTCACTCACTCACTCATGTTTCGCACCATTCATCCTTCCAAAAATCAAAATATCTCACTTATACGTTTGAGAAACCTAAACATGTTTCACACACACCTTAATCGCACCCTAACGCACAAAACCCCTCTATCAATTAACCAAAACACTCAAATTTTAAATTATGAACCTTAAATCATTTTTACATGATTTTGAGTGATAAAACGAGTTCTAAGCTAATTAGTTTTACCTAGATGATGAGGAACAAGTTTTGAACGAGAAGGTATGAATCTTTTTCCTTAAAACCACGTTTGAATTTTCGAATATGAACTGAGCCAAATGTGTTAGAGAGAAATGTGTGTTTGTGAATAATGATTATATGAGGAGCAAAATGTGTTTGAAATTAATATAACCGATTTATGTTTTGAAATTAACAAGAATGGTCCTTGTAGTTTATATCCTTTTCTATTTTCTTTTTAAACTTATGACTAAGCCTAAACATCTTTTAGAAATGACATAATGAACCCTTGAATTTTATAACCAAGATTATAATTCTATATTTTGCCATTTAGTCCCTAAGAGTTAACATCAATAACATTTTAAGCCCAATTGAGTTAAAAAAAACATTAACTTCCCTTTAATTGATAATACGTTATTTGAAAAAAAAACTTTTCCATTTATTCCGAGATGAATTTTTGAAAGAATTTGACTATTTCTCCCCCTCAAATAATGTCCCGTTTTCTATTTAAAGAGCTATAGACATTGTTTGAGTGATAGAAACTTCTTTTAAAAAATCTTTTCAGATGAGAAACTAATATGTTTAATTATTTTTCTTAAACCAACACCATTAAAAACAAGATTTCTCTTGTTTACATAAATAAATGCACTGACACGTACACTTATTTAATATAGGAAGCACGGGTTGTGTTGCAAAGTAAACACAAGCCTTTGAATGAATATAAAGTAATTCATTCCCGAGAAAAATTCATTTCCCGTTGTGAGGCCAAGTTCTCTTTTTGAAATACTTGCCTTTAGGATGATGTCCGGGTTGCTATCTGAAATAGTAGCAAGCCATATGACATATATTCTATTCGAACTTTATTTACAACATTGTGCCATTACTGAATGGCATTTCTATGGCCGTAAATATTATCGATTTTAGAAAACATGTCATGAAAACCTATTTTTGTATTTTTCTGATTTTTTTAATTTTGTATTTTCTTTTTATGATTTTATATTTTTATATTTTCTTTTTGAAAAGTTTATATAAAATGAAAAATCTTTTTGGGTTTTCTGATTTTCTTATATACATATAAAACACAAGATATTTCACGAGTTACCACCATTACTCGTCTTCCTCCTATGTCAGACGTTTTAGCATTTCTGGAGACATGCTTCTCATACCCAGCTTTTTGATCAAGAAGTTGAATCTTTCTCTTGGCAATGGTTTGGTGAAAATGCCAGCCAGTTGATATTCCGTTCGAACAAAGTAAAGTTCCAGTATTCCATTCTCCATTTGCTTCTTTATAAAATGGTAGCGTACATCAATGTGCTTTTCTCTAGAGTGTTGAACGTTGTTGTAGCATACAGCAATTACACTTTTGTTGTCGCATTACAGAGGAATCTTATTGAATGTAAACCCATAGTCTATTAGCTGTGATCTCATCCATATGATTTGAGCACAACTCCCAGATAAGGTAATATATCGAGCCTCTGTACTCGAAATCGCAGTGCTCTTTTGCTTTTTGGAAGACCAGCTAACAAGTTTATCACCTAAGAATTAAGCGCTTCCTGATGTACTGCGTTTAGTGTCCTGACACCCCGTGTGATCTGCGTCTGAATATGCTGTTAGAGACATATTGGTATCCTTCGAGTACCAGAGTCCCATGTTAATGGTCACCTGTAGGTGTTAAAAGATCCGTTTAATCGCATTTAAGTGCTTTTCGGTAGGCTTTGCCTGATATCGGGCACATAAGCAGACTGCATAAATAAGGTCAGGTGGTATGTGCTTAATTACACGTACCATTTTCCATTAAAACCGGACTTAAATGACCAAAAATGTACCAAAAATACATTGTATTTGTATGTTTTGCATTTGTATTGTGCAGGTAACGGATATCTAAGAAAAGGACAAAATTAAAGCCAAAACGACAAAACCGAGCACGAGAACGGAAAGAGCGTGAAAGAAAAGTCAAATCAAAAGTCAACAAGTCAAAGTCAACCAAAGTCAACCCCGACAAAGTCAAAGTCAAAGGCGGAGCCGATATCGAAGAAATGTTAAATGGGCCAACCCGTACCCATCCAATGGGCCGGGTCAGCCCATTTAAACATTATGAAGACTTAAAGACTTATAAAAAGCATAAGATCTCTTTTATACATACCCGGCCCAACACAAGCCCAAACAATATCCCATAACCCATTTTAACAAACCTGTTAACACAACCCTCTTTTATCCCTTACACCGTTAGTCCTTTAAGGACTAACGGTGCAAACATTTATAAAACCTCAAGGACCAAAGATGCAAAGTACAAGGATGATGGATGCAATACAACCATATAAACTTAGGGACCAAACTTGCCATTTCCCTAACTTTTAAAAATTGCGCCAGTCACTGTACATCTTCCTCACTACCCGCCAAAATGAACAGGTACTATTCCCCTTTCTTCTCCACCTTGTTGACCCACACCTCAACATCACTATCCCTTATCCCACCTCACAATACAACAAATGACACCTTGGCAATCCTCTATTACCCAATTCATCTAAGAAAGAAGACAAAGATTAAAGGGTCAAGATCAAAAGACTTGGGCACTACTCATAATCATTGGCTGAGATGATACCCTTGAAGCTCTCACACAACAAGCACACCCTCAGTCTCTCTCACGAAGAAAGCAGACATCCTAGAACCTTCATTAGCTTGTTATAAATAAGACTCATTGTAAGCCCTTGGGCACTTAGTTTTTTTTACCTAGTTAATCTTTTTTTACAGTTTTTAGCTTATTTTTAGTGTAAACTTCCAATATTGTAATATTTTGTTTTTAAATTAATGAAAAGCAAGTTTTAGTAAAACTTCTCTTTTTAAGAATTTGTGTTTTATTGTTGTCAAAAAGCCTTTCATAAGCTACTTTAAGTTCTTGTTTAATCATATAAGCAACCTGTTTTTAATTTAAATATAAAATACTTAAGAAAATTTTACAAAAAAAACCAAAAAAAAACACACTCTGAAATACCACAGCTTTTTGGATGATAAGCCAAACTTGGATGGGCTTATGGACACTACTAGCTTATCTTTGATAAGCTAGAGCTTGTAGATAAGCTCTTTTGAGCATTGTTTGCCCTGTTTAAGCAAGGGTTTTTGTAAGTCTTCATTTTTCTATTTTTAGATTATTTACTATTCAACTGCTTATTTGTGCTTATTGCTTGCTTATATTTGCTTATTTATGTTTTCTTATGATGTTTGGTGCTTATCTTGCTTAGTTTGTAGTTTAAAAGTTATTTGTGCATGTTTTCTTTTAAATCTGTCAGTTTAAGCTTACAAACTAGCACAATCTGTTTTAGCTTATTTGATTACTTATTAGTTGTTTAAATATGCTTAATATCGTTTATTAGTCTTGTTAATCATCTGGTCTTTGCAAAGTTTTGGCTTAAATAGCTTCTATCTAGTTAAAAATACCAAATCAGAATTTAAAGGGGTGTTTGGTTTAACCATGAAAATGGGTCAAAATGGGTCAAAATGAGTTTTTACTCTTGGGTCAATTTAGTTTAGCTTAGATTAGTCTTAAAATTCAGTTTTTGTATTTATACTTTTTAAAGTGTTAAAACTCAAATCAAGAGGTTTTTAAGAAGGTGGGTTTGGAGTCTGTGTTAAGAGTTAAGCTTATTTAATAAGCTTATTGGCTTATCTCTGCATCTTGTAAGTTTTTTATGTTCTTGAGTTTGTTTAACTTATTAAAATAGGTAAAAAACAAGGTCCAAATAGGATCGTGGCATAGAATGGTTTGTGTTATTGCCAAAGTCTGTCAAAAAAAAATTGCTAAGTGTAAATTTTGAGAAAATGCTTTTTCAATTGCTTTTTGTGGCTTATGCTTTAATTCAAAATACTTTTTGAAAGATGATAAATGTTCTTTGAAGCGCAAAGGTAATCTGTTTGTGGGTTATAAGTTAATAAGGTTCTGTTTGCTTGCTTATTTTTAAGCTCAAAAGTAGTGTTTTGTGAAGATTGCAAAATTTTTCTAAGTGTTGAATCCGTAGTACCAGCATTTCATATTAAGACTATTTAAGGGCTTAATTTTGGAATTTCAAAACTGCTTTTTGATTTGTTGAGTTTAAGTAGCTTTTGGCCAAAGCTTTTTTAGTGGTATAGCCACCAAAGCCATAAGAACCTGTTGCTAGCCTTATTTTTAAGCTAGAAAAGTCCCCCTTTTGCTGTTTGCTTGAACAGTTTGGCCAAAAAGCTCTTTTGCTTATTTAGGCTTATTTGCTTATAGTTTTTGATTAAGTTAGGCTTAGTATTGCTTATTAGGTTAGTTTAAATCCATTTTAGCTTATTTCCTTTAGTTTAGAGCTTATTTGAGCTTATTTGCCTTTTAGTTTAAAAATCTTTAAGTTTTATAGCCTTTTAGTGCATCTGTCTTTCTAGCTTATCTTAGTTGCAGAATTTTGTTCAAAAATGCTTATTAGGTGTAGTTAAGTAGCTGTCTTAGCTTATTTCTCTTTTTGGATTGCTTATTAGTGCTTAAAATAGCTTAACAGTTAACATTTAATCATTTAATGTAAAAAGCTTAATCTGTCACCCTTTTCGGCTTATTTTTGTGCTTATTTGTGGTTTCTAAATAAGTGGTTTTGTAAAAGTTGCTTATTTTTAAGTCCTCTAAAAAGTTGTAAAAAATGGCATTTAAAAAACATTTGGGAGTTGGGGGAAGTCCCAGGTGAGCAAGACTCGAACCCGGGACCTCAACCCCTACTCACCAAACGTTTTTACACACACACCTCTACTACACAAGCGCCCTTGGGACTTTTACGTTAGCTCTTGCACATTCAATTAACTTATACACATTTTGAGCCCTTTAGCCCATAAGCACTTCGAAGCTTATTCAGGGCTTTTTAGAGCTTATTTGATAAGCTGGCTTTACCAGCTTATTTTTCCTAGGAACTTTACATCATTTAGGACTTTCCTGCAATTTTTTAGATTTTTCCAACTTAATTTGTTATTTTTCTTTAATTTTCGTAGATTAAAATTTTAGAAAATCATTTAAAAATAGTAAATTAATTCAGAAAAATACAAAAAAATAGTTTTTAGATTTAGAATAAATATTTTTAGGTTTACAAAGTTTAAAATCTTTTTCATCATTTTTAGATTTTAAATTTCATTTTTAGCTTTTTAAATTAATCTTAGAAATTAGTTTTTAATTATAAAAAGTAGTGAAAAATATTTTTCAGAGTTTTTATCACATTTTAGACTTTTCTAAAGTAGAAAATCATTTTTTGAAATTTTTAGGAATTAATTTGTTATTTTCTAGAATTTTAAATAGATTAAATAGGTTTTTAATTCATAAAAAATCATTAAAAAGTCAAAAAAATATAATTCCTTTTTAGAAAATTTTCTTTTGTCATTTTAGACGTTTAGAAACCAAATTTGCATTTTTAGGGTTAATATTTGCCTTAGTTAGTTTTTAGATGCGTTTTTAGGATCCCCGTTTTGCGTTTTTAGTTGAAAATAGTTTTGCCTTAACTGTTTTTAAGTGTTTGCATTAATTCTCCCATAGTTTTAGAAAATCCAATCAAAATCTTGTCCCATTCAAGCA
>BQNB010002298.1:68173-126619 GCA_026074375.1 Tanacetum coccineum | reverse complement strand
GTATCAAGGATAGGATACTGGCGGCTCAGAAAGAGGCTATAGATGAATTTGTAGTATTATAGAAAGGTTTAGATGAGATGATAGAACAGAGAAGCGATGGAACTTTGTACTACCTGGATCGAATATGAGTACCTTTGAAGGGTGAGGTGAGAACCTTGATAATGGATGAAGCCCATAAGTTAAAGTACTCTGTACACCCAGGAGCTGATAAGATGTACTATGATTTGAGAGATAAGGATTGGTGGCTTGGAATGAAAAAGGATATAGCCGAGTATGTTAGTAAATGTTTGACTTGTTTAAAGGTTAAGGCTGAGCATCAAAGGCCATCTGGCTTGCTCCAACAACCTGAGATTCCCGTATGGAAATGGGAAGGGATAGCTATGGATTTTTTGACTAAGTTGCCTAGGACTAGAAGTGAGCATGACACAATCTGGGTCATAGTGGACCGATTGACTAAGTTTGCTCATTTTCTACCTATGCGTGAGGATTATAAGATGGAAAGGTTGGCTAGATTGTATTTGAATGAGATAGTTGCTATACATGGTGTCCCGATCTCGATTATATCGGATCGTGATAGTCATTTCACATTGAGGTTTTGGCGGTCAATAACAAAAGCATTAGACTTCCTAATATGAGTACGGCTTATCACCCTTAAACCGATGGTCAGAGTGAGCGTACTATTCAGACTCTGGAAGACATGCTTAGAGCGTGCGTCCTGGAATTTGGAGGAAGTTGGGATGTTCATCTTTCATTGGTTGAATTTTCGTATAACAATAGTTATCATTCTAGTGTGAGATGTGCTCTGTTTGAGGCATTGTATGGTAGAAAGTGTCGTTCACCAATTATGTGGGCTGAGGTTGGAGAAGGTCAGTTGATAGGACCTGAGTTAGTCCAAGAGACTACTGAGAAGATCTCGCAGATTAAGGATAGACTTAAGGCTGCGCGTCATCGTCAGAAAAGTTATGCTGATAAGAGGAGGAAGCCTCTAGAGTTTAGTGTAGGTGACTATGTCTTGCTCAAAGTGCCGCCTTGGAAAGGTGTGGTACGCTTTGAAAAGAAGAGAAAGTTAGCACCTAGGTTTGTTGGACCGTTTGAGATTATTGAGAAAGTAGGCCATGTGGCCTATCGATTAGATTTGCTTGAGGAATCGAATGGTGTTTCCATGACAGCAAATGTGAGGTATTTTTTTTTTTCGTTCCACGTGTCAAACCTTAAGAAGTGTTTGGCTGATACCAGACACTGAAAGTGCCTTTGGATGAGATCCAAGTTGATGCTAAGTTAAAATTTGTGGAGCAGCCAGTGGAAATTTTTGGAAAGAGGTTTAAGAAGTTAAGCGTAGTAGGATTGCCACGTCAAGGTCGGTGGAATTCCGAAACGAGGCCCTGATTCACGTGGGGAACATGAAGAATCAGATGAAATTTAAGTACATAACAATTTGTTAAGTATTTAGTAAGTTGAATTACGGACAAAATTATTTTTAAGGGGGTAGAAGAACCTTTGCCTTTTTGTGTTCTGAATAATTCATTTATTAGTCATTTGACTAATTGACTGTTTTGTTCAATTTATTCCAGATTCTGTACCGTGTTGAACGGTGGTGATTTATGAGATATTGTGAATTATTGAGTTTTAATTGTTATTATAATCCCATTTGGAAGGTATTATTGTGTTATGTGTATTCCGGGTGGTTTGACCCGTGAGTTTTGAGAAATGCCAAAAAACGAGTCTGACACGTCCGTTAATGTCCAAATGAGTTTTGAAGGGTGTAAAGTGAAAATATGTCGTGTAAATACTCTAGGTTAATGGAAAAGTATTTTTAAAGTGAATAAAAATGCTAATTAACTTTAGGGTAAATTTTACGGTTGAGTTTTACGAGTATTTAAGTGATCCCGACATGAAAAGAAAGACCCGAGGCCCCATGGGATACCATGGCCTGTCAAAAGAAGACTAGGGAGACAAGGTGGCTTAATTTTAGCTAACCTTGTCCAAATTGTACATAAGATGCTTTCCTATCCTCATATTTACACTTTAGATCAATTACAAATCAAAAAAATTCCTCTCCACTTCTCTCTCGTGTTTTTCCCGCACCTACAACACACACGACTCTTATTAATATTTGAAGTTTTATTAATCAAGAAAACATGAAGACATAAAATAATTTGGGGTTGATATCTAGTGTTTGGTTATTCATTTAAACAACGTTAGGGTTGTCCGGTTCGTGTCAAAATCTACAATTTCAAAGACATTCTTAATAACGTTTTCAAATTTAAATATCGTTTGTCCTTTTGGTTTATTTGATGCATAGAAAAAATGTTAGTATGTACAAGTTGATCGTTTTGTGAAAAATGATTTTTTGGAAGCGAACGAAAGAAAAAGGGGGGTGTATGGATGTGTACGATAAAAAAGAAAAGGAAAAAGAGAGGTTTTTGTATTTTGAGTGTCGTGGTCGAGATGTTGAATAAAAATAAGAAGCTAAGAATGCTTATTTTTTATAAGTAGCTTGTATGACTTATTAGGCATATTTATAAGACTATTTCTTAGCTTATTTGGGCTTAAAGGCCACAAAATGGAATTCCCAAATCACTGGAAAGTGGTTTTTGATTATTTTTGTGTTATAACGTATGTTGTGGATTATTTTTGAGGCTTATGGTAGTAACCAAAAGCGATACGTAGCTTAATAGCTTATTTTAAAGCTTAATATACGTATTTTGGAGTTTATGGACTCATGACCCAATAAGTCTATTTGAGTCGCGGGCTTAAATGGGATGGCTTATTGATGTCCGGATTATTTTTACATATACAGATATAAACTTATATAAGTAAATGGACATTTGTTTTTTGGACTTAAATAGTATTTTGAACTTATATATGTCATAATAGACCCTTGTTGGGCCTTAAGGCCCAATAAGCGATATGTAGTAGTTATGAGAATTTTGATGGACTTTTGAAAGTGGAAATGTATTTACGAAGTGATATTGAACGATATTTTGGGAAAAACGTGCTGGTAAGTATTAACGATTGAGATTTTGGAATTTTGTCAAAAAATGTCTAATTTGTGAAAAATGTTAAAAATAAGGTTTGAAAATTGGAAAACGTTGTATAAACCTACGAGTATCAAGTTGAAATTTTGTAAAAGTTTATAATAGAAAATTTCATAAAAAAACAAGATTTTTGATTTTAAATAATAAAATAATATTTAATTATTTTATTTTATTTATTTAATAAATTCACTAAAAGACGAAAAATATAATTTTTCTCGAAACTTCTCTAAAGTGTTTATTATGAGTAAATGTTTTATTTTCAACCGTATAATGATTATTTTGAAGTGACTAAGGTGTACCAAATGGACTTGTCGAGATATATTTATAACTAATAATTATAAATATTTATTATTACTTATCTATTATACGCTAAATAGTTATAAAGTATGTAGTTATCAATGAATAATTGATATGATTGTGGAGTTAATCGTCAATCATCACATCATCAAAAATTGTTTTGTGTAATTGTACAACGCGCTAAACTCTATGTCATCAAAACTTGAAGATTGTTCTTGGTAATGGATGATTAAATGAGACATTAACTGGATAGGTGTGTGCTAGGCGTCATTGCATTTGGCTTGTGTGTGATTGAGATTTTGGTTTTGCTAAAGAGACTTGCTTGAGGTGAGTTCTCGTAGCCCCACTTTTTACTGTTTTCCGTTGGGAGAAAATGATACTCAAATGTGTTTTGAAATGTTTTGAATTGATCTGTGCGAAAATATGGTTTTTGGGTTTTGGACAAGATATGTACTATATGAACTGCAAAGTGACTATTATGATTGTATGATTGTTTGAGCCGATGGGTACGCCTACCCATATTAGTGTGAATTAATGAAGCGGATGGTACGCCTATCCCAGGTTTTGTGTGTGGTTGGTCCCTTGCCCTAAATTAGTGCTCCCGTTGGGTAGGTCCCTTAGGTGCTAAGTGACATATGTGTTATTGATTAGCATGATACAAAGGTTGTTAGCATATATTCACTGTCATATAGCACTATTCCACCACTGATAAAAATATTGGCACAACTTTTGGGTTTAAGGTCGATAACCTACGAGCTAAACCAACATTATTTGTTGACGTTTTCAGTATCATTTTCGAGGTGAAGTGAAAGAAGAGTAGATTTGGTGATTGATAGCAGACTTAAATATCCCTTATGGAAATTTCGTTTGAAGTCTTGACTTGCTTTTTGTTTGATTTAGTTTTTGGATGGTATGAATAAGTTAGGATTCTTGAGTCCTCTGTGTGTGGGCATTTGAACAATATGTAAGAGATTGTGGATTTAGATGCGATTTGAGACATCACTTAGAGTTTGTTCAAGTTGATGGCTTCATAAGCACTTTGTGGAAGTTATGCAATGTAAGTTTTCTTTATTTTGTATCTTGTGTTATGATTGATCATTATGTTGTATTCCCGAGTTTTCGCCATTGCCGGGGTGTGACGGATTGGGCTTCTGCTCCTTCGTTTGATTCATTTGTGTCAAACTCAGCATTATTAGGATGCCCTTCATCATTTATTTGGCATGTTATCCCTATCGTGAGTTTCATGTGGGCCGCTTGGCTCATCTGTTTGGTTATGGTCCATGTGCGGATCTTGCTCCATTGGGTTTTGTTTTGTGTTTTGTACCAAGATTGGTTCACCATGACAGTGCAATCGTGACAAATTATTGGTTCTTCGGTTCCACTTTCATTGTTTCCTTAGACATTTTTGAAAGGGAATTTTTCTTCATGGAATAGACATCTCTACTAACTATAATTTTTCTGGTCTCGAGGTCAATAATTTTATAACCTTTAGTTCTAGGAGGGTATCTAAGGAGACCCCCCGGGGAGTCAGTGGAGACTGTATCAACCTCTTGTTAGCGATTAACTGTGAACATGCTCCTTTCGTGTTGGTGTTTTTAAAATAAACTAGACACCCAAAAACCTTTAGAAAATCATATAATCCGGTTTTTCATTCCAAATTAACTCAAAAGGAGTTTTGTTTTTAATTACCTTGGATGGGAGGCGAATTAATCACATGCGCCACGGTTAAAATACATTCTCCCCAAAACCTCTTAGGAAGATTTGCACCGATCCTTAAGGCGCGAGCAGTTTCAAGTAGGTGCCTATGTTTCCTCTCAACAACACCATTTTGTTGAGGGGTATGGGGACATGTGGTTTCTAACAAGATTCCCTTTTCGTTGTAAAATTCAAGCATGTCGTTGGATGTGAATTCCCCACCATTATCACATCTGACCCTTTTGATTTGTTTCTCAAATTGTACCTCAATCATTTTATGAAATTTTTTAAGATATTGGCTTGCCTCACTTTTGTGTTTAAGAAGAAATACCCATACCGCTCTACTAAAATCATCAACTATTGTAAGAAAATAGTTGGCTTTTGTATATGACGGCACTCGATAACCTCCCCAAATATCACAATGAATTAATTCAAACGGAGCACTAGTTTTAATAAAACTAGAAGGAAAAGGTAATCTAGTATGTTTTGCTTAGCACAAGAATCAGTACTCAGTCGTTAGTTCGAGGATGAATCAAATCCATTAGCTCAAAAGCGCACAAGTCGGTTAGCTCCATAAACAGTTCATGATGGCAAGGTTTTGTAACGGCAAGAGTAATGACTTAAAGAATGAGATAAGGTAGTTCAAGTGAGGCCGTAAGATTCTGATGAGTGGTAAGACACGATCGCGTTTCGAGATCTTTTTGACGTATTCCGGTGATTGTCCGGTTTGAGTTCATACTCGTATCATATTGGATACCATTAAGCCCACTCATTTATAATTTATTATTTGCATAAAGAAGCGTCTCAATTTATGTAAATAATGAATTGATAAACTTATGGTTCGGTGATTTACAATTTCTTTATTTAAATGAAGAGGTGTCCCAATCCTTTCAAATAAAGAGATTATAAATTAGCCTACTTAATAATTTCTGATGCAATACGCGTACTCACAAAATCTTCAAGGTGGTGGATGAAAATACGATCCAGGCACTCTAATAAGTATGGGACGAGTGTTTAAAACTCGTCTTTGGAGACGGGGAGTAAAACAATCAAGGGGGATCGACATAGAGTTCCAAATAGCTGATGAGTATACAGTTAACGTAAATAAGATAAAGGTCTTTTATGAACGAGTTTACATAGCAATTATCATATTAAACCTCCAGTTACAAGTCCCGCCCATACAAGACTTGTGAAACTTAGATTCATACATAATTCCATGTAAACAAAACCGTGACGGGTTTCGTGTAAAACGATATTGTATGAGGTTATGAAAAATAAGTTCGAGACCATTGCATCGCTCACAATGTCTTAGACAAATTTTAGAGACCATTGTGTCATCCACAATATCTTAGAAAAGTTTAATATTTATATACAACTTCCATATAAGTAAATAGAGGAATATACGTAAGGCGAACGTAAACCGCAAAGAAAAGATAACCACAAGGAAAAGATAACTGCAGAGAAAAGATAACCACAAAGAAAAGATAACCGCAGAGAAAAGATAACCGCAGAGAAAAGACAAGCGTAAGCTCATAGAAAAAACACGTATTATAACATTTCCGTATTTTCAGGTCTTTTACGACGTCATCTATTTTACTAATTATTTATTTATCTTTCTCGTACGCGGTTACTTTTATTTTTAATAGTTAAATCGCGTAAGTTAAAAATTATCGTTTAGCGTAAACGGACATCAAACAATTAAATGTTTACATCAAGCAAGGGTTATATAATTATTTTGAGGATAATTATTAACTTTGTTCATTTTATTTTTATCGGATACGTAAAGTGTATACGTTTCGCGATAAATTGCGTTTAGGCACTCCCGGAACCACCAAAACTTTTCTACGCTTCAACAAATACCCACTTTTATACCCAATACATAAAAGTTACTAAAATATATCATGTACATCTTTGTTTTGCCGAAATTCTTGCATCATGTACAAAGATATACATGAAAATTTAGTTTAAACTTGCAACTTGGTCAAATTAGACACCATACTTCATAAATGGCACCATTCCTACCATACCTTGACCAAAGACTAGGACCATGGCCATTCCTAAGACTCTTTTATGTCCCCTTGACTAACCTAACATGTTTACTACTTATACATTGTGCAAGTAACAAAGGAAAGACTCATAACATTAACACTTGACCAAAAATCAAACAAAATCACCTCCTTTACCCTCTCTATATGCTACGGCAAACAAGCACCCCTTTACCAAACCCATACAAAATTTTCTACAATCCATACACTTCTATATACACCTATTCTAAGATATACTAAGGCATTTGCAAGCATTGAATCACCATTTCCAAGTATTTCACAAGTAAAAGGAAGTTAGGGTTCTATTAAGGAAAGCTAGGGTTTATTAAGTGCAAGCTTGGTTTTTGTGGCTAAACAAGGGTTTAGTACTTGTACATCATCATCATCATACCTCATAAGGTCCACTTGAACTCTTTATGTTTTTATAATTTTCATTTTTATGCACATGGTTATTGTATTTAGCTTATATCACCATTTAGGTTTTATTCATGAAAATGAAGTTTTATACTTGAAATGATCATTTTACACACTCATATACATGTGGTGTTATTACTTACATTATGTTAAAAAGGATGAGAAAATATTGTATCAAGCTATTTTGGTGTAAAGATGATTATGGGTAAATTAGGGTTACTTAAGTAAGTTATGGTTTTAAAGTATGTTAATGGAATTGTTAACATTGGTAACTTGGACACATAAGGACTATTATGGACAAGTAAGTGCTAATATAAGGATGATATATAATATATATGATATATGAGACATGTGGTAAAATACAAAAGTAAAACGGAAGACGAAATGGCTCGATCAAGAAGATGCAGCTTGACATATCGACTAAGTCCCACTAGCTTAGGATGATGAGTTTGGGTTTTCTGATGGATAAGTACATCAATGCGTCACGTTGATAAAGGATTGAGGTTTCAGGTTGTAAGAGTTTGGTGGTTGGTTAAATAAAATAACTCGAAAAGCAAACGCAGAGTATGTAACATATTCCGTATATATTACATATGAAAAAGAAACAATTATATAATTCATATGGTGAATTATATAATAAAGACAAACAAACAAAAGAATAAGTCGCAATATATAATACTTTACAAGTATTATATAAGAAACGTAAGAAAAATAATTGTAACAATATAATTCGACACGTTTTCGGAAATCACCAATTTAATTAGTAACAGTTTTTGTGTAAAAGTAAACGCACGTTTTTAAAGTTGTGAATTAAGTAAACGATGTTTTCAAAGTTTTTACAAAAGTTATTATTTTATCTTCAAGTCGTGAATCATAAAATAATATTTTATAATTTAGTATTTCGTTTTCTTGACGGTTTTTAGTTAAAATAGTTATCTCGTTTGTAAAAGTATGGTTTTCGATTATTGTCGCGTTATTGTATAATTATATATTAAAAATCTTAAAAACTATATAACTTCGTCCGTTTATCGGGTTTCTAAAATAATAGAATTTGTAGCGAAAAATACTAAGTATATAAATTTTTATAAATTTCGGCATGACCTAGTCGTTTATACGACGTGTCCATTTTTACCAAAACCAATGTTTTTCCCACTTAATCAATCAATCCGTGTTGCAAAATACGCGCGTGTTTCAATTTATATGTATATCTAGACAAGATCGGAAAAAGAAACAAAAATAATAAAACCAAACACACCCTAATGGTTATAATACCGCAATACCAATCGCCTATATGGGCTGAACCAAAACAACCTGTTTGGTTGCACAAAAACGCAAGAACCATACACACTGTTGGCTGCAAAACGCAGAACCAAACACACCCCTTCACGGGTGTTTTGCCAGCCAACCAAACGCCACCCTTGTTTCTTTTGGGTGCTAAAACCAAATCGTATACCTTGCTGACAATAGTAACAGCAAAACAAACAAAACCTTATGGCTGTTAAGAGGTAAACAGATACACCATATACATTTTTAAAACCCAAACGCACCCTTGTGTTGACTTTTACCATAACCAAACGCACCATAACTGTCGTTTAAACCTAGAAACAAACACCCCTTAGGGGCTGTTAACCCCAAAACCAAACACACCCGAAGGCTGTGAAACCAAACGCACCCTATGGTTGTTTTACACAGCCAAACGCACCCTAGTGGGGTTTGTTTTCAGAGTGGTGCTACAACCCAAACGCACTCGTTTTGGTGGTGACGGGGTGGCGGTGGAGTTCGGTGGAGGTGGTTGTGGTGAGGTGGTGACAGCGGCTGTGGTGATAGCGTGGAAAAGGGGGGGAGATGGATTGGTGTTGGTGGTGGAGTCGGGGTGAGGGAGATGATGTGGTGTTGTGAGATGGAGAGGACGAAATGGTGGTGTAGGCGAAAGTGGGGTTTGCTGTGGTGGTTGTTAGTGGCGACAGGAGAGGATGGTGGTGAGGATGGGGACGTAGCGATGGTGGCGTGATGGGGGTGCAGCGGTAGTGGTGGGTGGCGGCTGCGGGGGAAACCTAATTTCTACTTGCTTAGTGTGCACTCCTAATGAAATACAAAGTCTATCAATGTAGACTATCATTAGGCATATTTAAGAAGAGCCATTTAATCAAATTAGAGAATGAATATGAGACTATCACTAGTGGTGCTCAATTCAGGCTAAACACGACCATTTTTATGGGTTATACCACGAACCCAACTTTACTCTTGGAAGCAATTCAACCGTTAGGTCAAATTGAATTTCTAGTGCAATAGATTCTCCCATAGTCATTCTCATGTTAGACAAAATAGAATTCCTATATTTGCCTAATGAAGTGTAGCAAAGATAAAATTTGTATTGTCTTTTCATACAAGGCCTACTATGACTCAACTAACGTGCTTTAATTTTAGTTCACATAATCATAATCAAGATGTGTGGAATTCTAAGGTTGAATGAGAGAGCAAGCAAGTTATTGTAGCTATAAGAAAGAATGAGTCATCTAGGACCTAGGAGTATGCTTAAAAGTGATAATGTGTAATGCTCTATATTGAGAGTGTTCAAAGAATGCACCTTTGCATGTCTTTTATGAAAGAAATCCAATTAAGGTTATTTACCTCAATATATCTTGTGTTTGTTTCTTTGTAGAAATAATGATGATTAACTAAAGTTTAGTTACATATATGTTAGACTTTTAAGCAAGAGATTGACAAGAGGAAGATGTTTAAATCTAATGCCATATGGCGGATCTACCTAAACCGGAGATGAATTTAGGATGAAGGATCCATCGATCCGTGGAGGTGCCAAATTTGGGCAAGGATCATTTTTCCATTATTTGGGAGATGGTGTTTGTTGATGCATAATTTGGTCGGGCCAGTCCTGATGACTCTCCTGGTGCCGTTCATCGTCTTTTCGGGCCTTGAATAGTGCTTCCAACAAAGAAGAACCGGTTAGAAGGGGACCCGAGGCCGGAGCCCTGGGATCCACCCTCCGACGGTAAGTCAGAAGAGTATAAGCATGTTATATAAAGAGGTGGTAGAGAATAACCTGTGGAGATCATGGAGGTAGAATGATCATACCCTTGTATATATAGTGTATGGATTAGGATTACATAGGATGTGGGCCACCCTTTATCGGGTTTGGCCTGTTAGGTCTGGCCCATTCTGGACTATACGTCAACATGTCCCCCAGTCTAGTATGATATGGTTCTTGATCATGTTATGCTAGACTTATGCTATATGTCCTCAACAAGTAAGCCCATAATAGTATAAGTGGGTCGGGCCAGGCCCATAATAGTATGAGTGAGCCGGGTCGGTCCGCACTATACGTCATCAGTTTTGATATTAGGTTATTAAGAGAAACTTATATAAGTTATAAGGATTCTCAGTTTGAGTTTTCAGAAATGACATCCAAGTCTTGCTTATCAAGTTGGAGTACTTATGAGTTTCCCGATGGAAATTCATAAGTCGTCAATCCTACTTAGAGTGTGTTAAGTTTAGCATGTATAATTTGACCATAGCTAATAACACAACATTTGAACACTTTAGACTCAATGAAACATCTTCATTGCAAGTGTGAATTGCAATTCGATGACTAATCTTGTTGTCTTGCAATCGACTTCATGATTTCTTATAATAACCGAGGATGGTTAAACATGTAGACACGGAAAAATATCTATGGTCATTTGATTGATATTTCTATGATCTAGATAAATCCTAATCTCGATTCATGTTCATATTCTAATTTTTTAATTAGATTGAATGATGAGATTGATTATCGTTTGAATAATAATCATCTTCATATTTGAAATCCTTTTACGATCACTTATTGAAAGAAAGCAAGATAATGGTTTTAAGAAATGTTCAATTATCCTAGTCCTAACCTTTAGATGTTTAAAGGTTCTCATTTTAGTGAGAAGATATTAATGCTATTTGGGTAAAGTAAGAAAAAGTTTTGATGAAAAGAGAAAATTTAAGTTTGATTGGCGTTTGAATTGTTTGAGCAAGTTACATATGTTGTGTCATATTTCTCATAGTTTGGCTTTTTTCAGAGATGACGACATTTAACCATGCATGCAAGTAAATTACTTAATTTCAGATGAAACATTCAAGTCGCCAATCCTACTTCATTGTATATTTTATGCATATATTTGCCAAATATTTGGAACACAACTATTGGACAAGTAGACTCAATATGTCATCATTTACACAAGTGTGAGTTATGATCCGATGCATATTCTTATCGTCTTGGAAAAGATTCGTTAGTTTCATATCAATCGAGTTGTGATCGAGTATGTAGTTTCAGATAAAATCTTTTGTTATATTGATATATTCTAAAGCTACAACAAGAGTCCAATTTCTTGTCCATACCTTGAAACTTTCAATTATATTCATAATCACATTCAATCATAGTTTTTGAATATTAAGTGATATGTAATCGGAATATTTCTTGACCCTCAGAACACTCTTTTAAAAGGAAGAAAATACATATTTATTCATAGTATGTAGCCACCAATCAAAGACTAGTTGTAAGTGTGGAGGTGATGAATAATACCAAGTTAAATTTCTACTTCAAGATTGTATATAGTTTTTGCGTGTGCAAAAAACTATTTGTTGTTATGCATAGTATGCATAGTTTTTGACATTTTATTAGTATATGAATGATTTTTCTAACCATTTTAATACAACACACATCTTTTGTAAAACACTATATGTTTATAAAAAGAATATAATTATGTGTGTGTGTTAGAACAATGCAAGCACAAACAAAGTTTAAAAAAAAATTTCTTTTACTTAATTACCAATGTATTAATACAGTCTTTTATTTTGTTTAACCAACCCAAGATCAAACAACGCAAGATGATGAAAATATTTAGACATTTTGTTGGAAGAGAGATAATGTGTTGGAAATATTTTAATGATGGGTTATAACAAATGATCTTAGGATAATCTATTTTTCTACTACACTTGACAAACTATTAAACTCTCATTCCTAAGTGGGTTAATACACTCAAAATGATCTACAAGATGCTTATGTGACACTTGTAAATATAGTGATCTATGCCTATATGCAATGCATAAACAATTTTGCAACTTAACACAGGAAATCTAGCGTAATTCCTATTAGGCATAATCCGGAAAACTAGTAACATATAAATAGTATACATGGAACTTGTGTTTAGATATATAATTAGCTCAATTACAAAAAGTAATGAATTACTTATTAATATCTAATAAACCAAGTTAGAAACCAACAGTAACACACATGCAACATCTAGCATGGCACATAAAGATATGAACGTCGGTGTTGATTGTGTATTAGATATAATGATGTATACTATCTTGATTTGATTTGTAAATAAAATTAGTTCCTCCCCATTTCAAAAATTAATAAATTAATATTATGAAAGAACAAATACACCATCTTTCAAGGATAGACCATTAGAAATGCCCACTCAAAGAAAAGTAAAATACAAGTTTTTATGTGAAAAACGAACTCAAAATTTGACCACTATTGTAGTATTTTCATTATATGATTATTTAAGTTTAGAATAAATACTTGGAAGTGTTTTTAAATGAAAGTAGACTTAATTCTCTTCGAAATGGCGGGTGGCACGACTTCTACGGACTTACGTTTGATTTTATATGATTTTTTGAAGTTTGCCAGAATCTGTTGGAACAGACAGGCGGCCCCCATAAAGGGACAGCCCTAGATCATTTAGGGGGCCGCCCAAAATAAAAAAAAGAAAAAAAAAAAAAAAAAAAAAAATAAAAAAAAAAAACAAAAATAAAACAAAAAAAAAAAAAGCAAAAAAGAAAAAAAAGATAAAAATAAAAAAAAAACTAAAAAAAAAATCAAACTATTATGGGACCGCCACCATAGACCCAAAACACGTTTTTTTATTCAAACTCTTGGTGACTTGACTGTGAACTAGGACTTTAAAAAGTTGTTCCAACACATAAATTTCGTGCTTTAGAAATCATTTCTACTCTTACGACTTAGACAAATATAAGTTGACACTTCGTTAGACATGTGGTTAAGCATTAAACCTTTTTATACTCGGGTTAATAATCATTTTGTTAGCCAATCCTCACAAGGCTAAGATCTAGTTGTCATAGACAAACAACTTGGAAATCAAGCATTTAGCCGGAGTCTTTCGACCTATATCCGGACTAGAATGATGATCAAATGACTATTAAAGAATCCGGGTATAAAAACATCAAGTTTATATTTAGTTAATTCCAAAATTCAATAGTTCATCCAAGTTTAATCCATAATTCCTGTTGGGAATTTTAAGTTACTACTGCCAGTACTACTTTACTACTGCTGGTTCAAGATTGATACTGTTTCGTAATGGATGAAAAATAGACAATGAGTTTAGTACTGCTAGTTATATTAGTTAGTACTGCCAGTATAGTTAGTACTATTAAGTTAGTTTATTAGTACAGCTAGTATAAGAGTTAGTACGTCTTTATGTGATATGCATAAGATATATTTGAATAGATATGCATGACACATAACGCGTTTGTAAAGCCCATAGGGTTTTCTTTATAGTGATAAAAGGAACCCTACGAGCAAGAGTTTAGATATATAAATCTTTCATAGAAACCAACAATCTCAAAGTTAGTTATTTTTGAAACTTACAGAATATTTGCAATCAATTATATTTAAGTTTAGTATTTCATGTATTACTTCTTAGTATTCAATAGATTCCGCATAACCATGTAGTATATACAAATCGTAGTTTCTCGTATAGTTAGTTTGATTTATCCAGGTAAACTAAACTTTACAAAGCGAGAAATCTATTTAATTGGACTTTACAATGTGGGTAACAGAGCTTGTGGAATACTCTGAATAAGAAACATAATCAGACTAGATCTCATCCTACCAGCACAATTTCTGTGAAGAACCTGCAACACAAATAGCACCAGTAGAATCTCCTCAAATGGTGTCTACTGTAAAACTTCCTATCCTCAAGAAGGGTGAATATACCCTTTGGAGCATGAGGATGGAGCAGTATCTCACTAACACAGATTATAGTTTGTGGCAAGTGATCTTGAATGGTGATGGTCCTATACAAGTAACAACTGATGAAAAGGTGTTGAAACTGAGTACCTCAAAGACTGCTCAACACTATTACAAAGACAAAGAGAATGAAAAGTTGGAAACCGAAGGAGGGGGGGGGGGGGGGTGAATACGTTTCCTCTTAAAAACTTCAAATCTTTTGTATAAATTATTTTATCACTCTCTGTCGGCGGTCCCATAAATGTATGGGGGCCGCCCAGTACATAAGGGGGCCGCCCTATTTAAAGGGACCGCCTCCAGAAGAGGTTTTCGCACTAGATTATGTATCAAATCACCATCAAGTCTGAGCAATATGAGAAGTGTCAGATAATGGATTTCCAATAACTAGCCACATAGTCTACCAACATACCACACCACAATGTTTACTACAAAGAGCTACACAACCATGACTAACACAACATACACATAATTCACACAATCATAAGCACAATGCAAGTGTAAAAGTAAAGCGATAAATGTAAAGACATAAGTAAAGAGAAAGGTAAAAGGGAAAAAAAAAAAATGGCACACCTGACACGAAGATTTATATGGTTCGGTCATAAGCTCCTCTTCGCCCTAACTCTACCCTCGAGTTTCCAACCCGATAGTTACTTTCACTAATCAACAAGCTTCCTTTGGCGAAGAAAACCCTTATACTAATGCTTACATTATTTTTCCGACACTAAGCTAGATGTCGAGTTCTTCTATCGGTACAAACAAAAAAAAAAAAAAAAAAAAAAAAAAAAAAAAAAAAAAACCCGTTATTTTTTATGGCCCAACCATAACAAAACCTTGTGTTTTATGGCCTAAATACATAAACTGCGTCGCTTACATTATTTTTACACTAAGCTAAATGTCGAGCCCAATCTTAGCTAGAACCAATCTACCACTTCACTAATGAAATTTTAAGGCCTAAAATTACTAACCAACCCCACCCCCCCCCCCCCCCCCCCCCCCCCCACACCCCCCCCCACCACCCCCCCCCCCTCACACCACCCCCCCCCCCCCACCCCCCCCCCCACCCACCCCACCCCCCCCGCCCCCCCCCCCCCACCCCCCCCCCACCCCCCCCCCCACCCCCCCCACCCACCCCCCCCCCCCCCCCCCCCCCCCCCCCCCCCCCCCCCCCCCCCCCCCCCCCCCCCCCCCCCCCCCCCCCCCCCCCCCACCCACCACCACCCACCCCCCACCCCCCCCCCCCCCCTCCCCCCACCACCCCCCCCCCCCCCCCCCCCACCAACCCCCCCCCCCCCCCCCCCCCCCCCCACCCCCCACCCACCCCCCCCCAACCCCCACCCCCCCCCCCCCCCCCCCCCCCCCCCCCCCCCCCCCACCCCCCCCCCCCCCCCCTCCACCCCCCCCCCACCCCCCACACCAACCCCCCCCCCCCCCCACACCCCCTCCCCTCCACCACCCCCCCCCCCCCCCCCCCCCCCCCCCCCCCCCCCAACACCCCCCCCCCACTCCACCACAACACCCCCCCCCCCCCCCCCCCCCTCCCCCACGCCCCCCACCCCCCCCCCCCCCACCCCCCAATCCCCCCCCCCCCCACCACCCCACACCCCCCCCCCCCCCCCCCTCCCACCCCCCCCCCCCCCCCCCCAACCCCACCCCCCCCCCACCCCTCCACCCCCCCCCCAACCCCCCCCCCCCTCCCCCCCCCACCCCCCCCCCCCCCCCCCCCCCCCCCCCCACCCCCCCCCACCCCCCCCCCACCCCCCCCCCCCCCCCCCCCCCCCCCCCCCCCCCCCCCCCACCCCACCATCCCACCCCCCCCCCCCCGCCCCCCCCTACCCCCCCCCCCCCCCCCCCCCCCCCCCCCCCCCCCCCACCCCCCCCCCCCCCCCCCACCCCACCCCCCCCCCCCCCCCCCCCCCCCCCCCCCCCCCCCCCCCACCCCCCCCCCCCACCACCCCCCCCCCCCCCCCCCCCCCCCCCCCCCCCCCCCCCCACCCCTCCACCCCCCACCCCCCCCCCACCCCCCCCCCCCCCCCTCCCCCCCCCCACCCCCCCCCCCCCCCCCCCCCCCCCCCCCCCCACCCCACCCCCCACCCCCCCCCCCCCAACCCCCCCCCCCCCCCCCCACCCCCCCCCCCCCCCCCCCCCCCCCCCTCCACCCCCCCCCCCCCCCCCCCCCCCCCCCCCCCCACCCCCCCCTCCCCCCCCCCCCCCCCCCCCCCCCGCCTTTCTTGTTTCTATACTTGTAAAAGCCTAACCAACACTTCAAATCACCTTGAGGTATCTTAGATATGATGTGTGAGTGTATGTAAATGTTGTTGGATAAAATTTTATGGGTGGTTTGTGTTGGTGTTTTTGTGTCGTGGCCTAGCAAAGAGAGAAAGAGAGAATTGGTTTTATTTTTAGTTAAGTAATGAAGTGTATGTTATCTCTTGTAGTATATGTGTTATAAGTAGTAAAGAGCTAGTCAAAGATCATGTTTGAAAGTCTTAGGACACATTGAGGGTCTTATGGAAGTCTTGGTCAATACTTGGAAATTATGAGCTCTATGTCCCCTAAACTAGAAATCATCCTATGATTTCAAGGAGTAAGTTTTTAAACTAGATATTTCTTTTAATACTTGTAGTTTTAAATGTGTAGTTTAAATGTTTAAGTGTATACTTGTATCATTTGTTTTCTTTTTTTGGTTTCTTAATGTGTACATTGGCTAAGGTGATGAACATAGGTAAACTTTTATAAAACTTTGAGCATTAGGAATAAACATAGGTATTTGTTGAAGCGTAGATTAATTTTGGTGATTCCGGGAATACCTAAATACAATTTATCGCGAAACGTAAACGTTTTACGCAACCAATAAAAATAAAATATAAAAAATTTATTATTGCTTTTGTAAAAATAATATATTGCTTTCTTGACGAAAGCTTTAATTCGTTTGGTGTCCGTTTACGTTAATTGTTGATTTTATAGCTTACGCGATTTAACTTAACTATTAAAATTAAAAGTAAACGCATACGAGAAAAAAAAAATTAGTAAAATAGATGACGTCGTAAATGACCTGAAAATATGGAATGTTATATTTTAAAGCTTGGATCGATCTATGGATCCCGATAAATATCTAGAAGGGCAATCTATGCAAAGACCACCACTCTTTGAAAGCGATAGTTTTATTTATTAGAAAAATCGATTCGCGACATATGTTAAATCAAAAGATCTAGATCTTTGGCATTATATTACCAATGGTGATTTTCAACCTATTATACAAAATCCAAAAACCAAATTAGATGAGAATATCCCTTTTGAAAAACAAACCGATGATCTCAAAAAGAGACTTGCGAAAAATAATGAAGCCAAAATGGTTATTTACAATGCTTTACCAAGAAAATAATATGAAAGAATTTTCATGTGTAACACGGCAAAAGAAATTTGGAAAACTTTGTTAATCACCCATCAAGGTAATAGCCAAGTCAAAGATAATAAGATCGACCTTTTGGTTCAACAATATGAACAATTCGTCATTTCTAAAAACGAATTTATAGATAGTGTTTTTGCTTGATTTAATACTATTATTACTAGTCTTAAAGCTCTTGATGAAGGTTATTATAGTAAGAAGTATGTAAGGAAGTTTCTTAGGGCTCTACATCCTAAATGGAGAGCAAAGGTCACGGCGATTGAAGAGTCAAAAGACTTAACATCACTATCTCTTGATTAACTTATCAGGAACCTCAAAGTTTACAAAATGATCATCAAAAAAGATTCTGAAATAGTCAAAGCAAAAGTTGAAAGGAAATCTATTGCTATAAAGGCTAAGAAAGAATCTAGTGATGAAGAGAGTTTTACTTCTGGTAGTGAAGACAAAGAGTACGCCATGGCAGTAAGAGACTTCAAGAAGTTATTTAAAAGAAGAGGTAGATTCGTAAGGCAACCTCGGAATGACAAAAAGACATTTCAAAGAAGCCGTGATAACAAGAACGGTAAAAGTGATAGAAAATGCTTTAGATGTGGCGATCCGAATCATCTTATTGGAGAATGTCCAAAACCACTGAAAGATAAGAACCAAAGAGCTTTTGTCGGAGGCTCTTAGAGCGATAGCAGTGAAGAAGATGATGAGAAGGTCAAAGATGAAACGTGTCTTGTAGCTCATGCATCAAGTGAGATATGCCTTGGAGTTGACTTGGAGCCCGATGAATGGATCAAGGATAGCGGATGCTCTAAACATATGACGGGCAACCAAAAGCTCTTCTCCACTTACAAGGCATACAATGGAGGTAATGTCATTTTTGGTAGTAATCTTCGCAGTAACATCATTGGCAAAGGTACGATTTCTAATAGCTCTCTCAAAATAGATAATGTAGAACATGTTGATAACTTAGGATTTAATTTGCTAAGTATAGGACAAATATGTAACAATAAGTGTAGAGTAACTTTCTCTGAATATAATAGTGAAATCACTAAGGACGGTAAAGTCACAGGTAGAGGTATTAGGAAGAAAGGCTTATATGTGATGAAATTAGGAAATAAGCCAAAGGATCAAATTGGTCTAACAACGATTGATGAAAATTCCACCTTGTGGCATAGGAGATTAAGACATGCAAATATGCGTCTCAATCAATCGTTGGCCTCTAAGGAATTAGTTAGAAACCTACCCAAGCTTAAGTTTGATCAACATTCTTGTGATTCTTGTAAAATGGTAAAACAAGCTCACGCTAGTCACAAAGCTAAGAATGTAGTCTCAACGATAAGATGCTTAGAACTTCTCCATATAGATCTCTTTGGTCCATCCGTCGTACGGAGTTACGGAGGAAACCGTTACACCCTAATCATAGTAGATGACTACTCTAGGTATACTTGGAATAGATTTCTTAAGGATAAAACCGAAGCTTTTGATCAATTGCTGTCTATGAAGAAAAGATTACAGTCTTAGAATTTAAAGTAAAAGACAAAAGTAATGCTATCACTAGACTCAAAAATTAGTTAGATGAAACCTTAAGAGAAAAAGATGATTTAAAAGCTAAACTAGAACAGTTTGAAACATCTTCTAAAAACTTAAATAAACTGATTAATAGTCAAATAAGTTCTAAAGATAAAACTGGTCTAGGATATGGAGATCAATTGAATGAAAATGATTCAAGTGGTAGTGAATTATTTAATAGTGTCTTTGATAGTCGTTCAAGTGATGGTGATGACAATCAAACAAATGATAGGTTCAAAAAGGATAATGGATATCATGTTGTTCCTCCTCCTTTAACTGGGAACTACATGCCTCCACTTGCTGACCTATCTTTTGCAGGATTGGATGATTCTGTTTATAGGCCTACAGCAAATAAGACTAGTGCTAGTGTGTCTCAAGTTGAAACAAGTATCACCCCACCTAGCAATACTAGTGTAGAAATGCCTAGAGTTGAATCTGTTAGGCCTAGTGGAGTTATCATTGAAGATTGGGTTAGTGATGATGATGAGGATATTTTTCAATCTAATGATGTCCAAACAACAGTCAAACCTAGTTTTAAAAAGATTGAGTTTACTAAAGCTAGGAATGAACCTGTTAAATCTGATAAACAAGCTGTAAAACCTAGGATGGTCACTCAATCTCCTAAGGTAGATAGAAAAGATTGGAATGGGAAGATGACTCAAAAACTGGGGTTAGGTTTTGGGTTTACTAAGAAAGCTTGTTTTGTTTGTGGAAGTCACAATCATCTAATAAAAGACTGTGATTTTCATGAAAAGAGAATGCCTAAAGAATCTGTTTTGGGAAAGGGTCTGGTCATAGGGAAGTTAGACCAATTTGGAACAACACTCAAAGAATAAATCATCAAAATAAATTTGTTTCAACTGCAGTCTTAACTAGGTCTGAAAGAATACCAGTTAGTACTGCCAAGCAGTATGTTAATACTGGTACCCCTAAAAATAGAGTGAATGTTTCAAAATCAAAAATAAATATTTTTCCTAAGTCTTCACCTATTACAAGGCCTTTTTATAAATCAACATTGCTTAATACCAGGGTTTCAAAGGAAAAAGTTAATACTGTTAGAGTAAATGGTGTTAATACTACTGGGCAAATAACAGTTAGTACTGTTAAGGGAAATGAGGTCACTGCTGTTAAGGCCTCAGCAGGTTGTGTTTGGAGACTTAAAATGACTGATTTAAACAATGGCTCCAAAGATAATAGTGAATCATGGATCTCAAAAAGAGTAAATTATATTGATCCACAAGGCAAACTCAAGTCAATAGTGGCTTGGGTCCCTAAGAGAAACTGACTCTCTTATTTTTGTGCAGGGGAATCCACAACAAGCTTTAAAGTACAAAGGAATGTTTGACAGTGGATGCTCCAGGCATATGACAAGGAACAAAGCCTTACTTACTAACTATCAAGATATTGATGGAGGTTTTGTTGCCTTTGGTGGAAGTACTAGAGGTGGTAAGATAACAGGTATTGGTAAGATAAGAACTAATAAAATAGACTTTGAAGATGTGTTTTTTATGAAGGAACTAAAGTTTAATCTTTTCTCTGTCTCACAAATGTGTGACAAGAAAAACAATGTTCTTTTCACTGAAACTGAATATCTTGTTTTGTCTCCTGACTTTAAGCTAATTGATGGAAGTCAAGTACTGCTTAGAGTCCCCAAGCAAAACAATATGTACAGCTTTGATTTAAAAAATGTTGTTCCTTCTGGAGATTTAACTTGTTTATTTGCAAAGCCACAATTGATGAGTCTAAGCTATGGCATAGGAGGTTGGGTCATGTGAATTTTAAAACAATGAATAATCTTGTGAAGGGAAACCTTATAAGAGGTCTTCCTTCAAAGACTTTTGAAAATGACCATACTTGTGTTGCTTGTCAGAAGGGAAAGCAGCACAAAGCCTCCTATAAGACCAAACATGTAAGCTCTATTAACCAACCTTTATAGATGTTGCATATGGACTTATTTAGACCAACATCTATAAGGAGTATCAACCATAAGACCTATTGCCTTATAGTGACTGATGACTTTAGTAGGGTTTTCTTCTTAGCCACTAAGAGTGAAACTAGTGGGATTCTTAAGAAATTTATAATAGAAGTAGAAAACCAATTAAACCATAAGGTTAAAGTAATCAGGTCTGATAATAGGACATAATTCAAAAACAGAGAAATGAATGAATTATGTGGGCAAAAAGGGATAAAAAGGGAATATAGTGTTGCCAGAACTCTACAACAAAATGGAGTTGTTGAGAGAAAGAATAGGACCATGATTAAGGCTGCTAGGACTATGCTAGTAGACTCACTTCTACCTACAGTATTTTGGGTTGAAGCAGTTAATACTGCTTGTTATGTCTTGAATAGGGTTCTAGTGACCAAGCCTCATAACAAGACACCCTATGAACTTATTATTAGCAGAGCACCAAACATAAGTTTTATGAGACCTTTTGGATGTCCTGTTACTATCCTAAATAACCTAGACCCTTTAGGCAAGTTTGATGGGAAGGCTGAGGAAGGGTTTTTAGTTGGGTACTCTGTTAATAGCAAGGCTTTCAGGGTATTTAACACTGAAACCAAAAAAGTTGAAGAGAATCTGCATGTAAACTTTCTTGAAAATAAACTAAATGTTGCAGGGCAAGGACCTCACTGGATTTTTGATATTGATTCCTTAACAAACTCTATGAATTATCAACCAGCTACTGCAGGGAATCAAACTAACAAAAATACAGGTCCACAAGAAACTAATGGCAATACAGGTTTGAAGAAAAATGTTGATGCTGAACAAACTAAAGAAGATAATGTGTCTACTAAACAATATATTATGTTCCCATTATGGTCATCTATCTCTTCAAACTACAAGAGCTCAGATGACAAGGCTGAGGATGATACAGTTGATGATGATGCTTGTAAAAAGATTGTACAAGAACCAGCAAGTGAGTATGGTCAAGCCTTGAAGAATGTTCTTGATAAGATGATGAATCAAGAGAATGAGGCCATAGAGCAATCAGATGCTGTTAGAAAAGAATTTGAAGCTTAGTGTGATAGCCAGCTTCTTTAGGAGAAGATTACTAGAGCTAGTAGTACTAACAATTTTAATACTGTTAGCACACCAATTAATACTGCTAGTGCATCCAGGACTTTTAGTCCTATTGGACCATCAAGTGAACCATCATTTGTTCCTTTTGATGGATCTTTTCCTATTGATGTTGCTAATCTTCCTCATGATCCTCTAATGCCTGAATTGGAGGATACTATTGAAATTTTAAGTACTGGCATTTTTGGCAATGCCTATGATGATCATGACTTGGAAACTCTCAATACTCCTTATATTGATCAAAGTGTGGGTGTAGAGGCTGATTTCAACAACATGGAACCTTCCACTATTGTCAGTCCTATTCCCGTAACTAGAGTACACTCTACTCATCCTAAAGCTCAGATTATTGGGGATCCAAAGTCAGTAGTACAAACAAGGGGCATGACAAAGAAGAATTCTAGAGAGCATGCTATGATAAGCTACATCCAAAAGCAGAGAAGGATAAATCACAAAGATTTCTAGAACTGCTTATTTGCTTGTTTCCTTTCTCAACATGAACCCACAAAGATATCTCAAGCCCTTGATGATGAAAGTTGGGTTGAAGCAATGCAAGAGGAGCTGCTTCAGTTCAAGATTCAGAAGGTTTGGACACTAGTTGACTTACCTAGTGGCAAAAAGGCTATTGGTACAAAGTGGGTGTATAGAAATAAGAAGGATGAAAGGGGAATAGTTGTAAGGAACAAAGCCAGACTGGTAGCACAAGGGTATAAACAAGAAGAAGGCATTGATTATGATGAGGTTTTTGCTCCTGTTGCTAGGGTTGAAGCAATCAGGTTATTTTTGGCCTTTGCATCATTTATGAATTTTCATGTGTACCAAACGAATGTTAAAAGTGATTTTCTCTATGACACTATTGAAGAGGAGGTATATGTTTGCCAACCTCTAGGTTTTGTGGATCCAGAATTTCTAGAAAAAAGTCTATAAAATGGAGAAAGCCTTATATGGTCTACATCAAGCTCCTAGAGCTTGATATGAGACACTCTCTACCTATCTGTTGGATAATGGATTTCACAAGGGACAAATTGACAAGACTTTGTTCATAAAGAGACTCAAGGGTGATATTCTACTGGTTCAAGTATATGTAGATGACATCATCTTTGGTTCAACTAAGAAGTCTTTATGTGATGAGTTTGAGCAGATAATGCACAATAGGTTTCAGATGAGTTTATGGGAGAACTTACTTTCTTCTTGGGTTTACAAGTCAAGCAGAAAGAGGATGGGATCTTTATTTGTCAGGACAAGTATATTGGTGAAATCTTGAAAAAATTTGGCTTTTCTAGTATAAGGACAGCTAGTACTCCTATGGAAACCAACAAGGCTTTGACAAAGGATGAAGATGGTGAGGATGTTGATGTACATTTATACAGGTCAATGATTGGGTCATTGATGTATCTTACATCCTCTAGACTAGATTTTATGTTTTCAGTTTGTGCTTGCTTAAGATTTCAAGTTCAGCCAAAAGTTTTCCACTTGAATGCAGTAAAAAGAATCTTTAGATACCTAAAAGGTCAACCCAAATTGGGCCTTTGGTATCCCAAGGACTCTCCTCTTATATTAGAAGCTTTTTCAGACAGTGACTATGCAGGTACCAGCTTAGACAGGAAATCCACAACAGGAGGTTGTCAATTTCTTGGTTTAAGGTTAATCTCTTGGCAGTGTAAAAAGCATAATGTGGTGGCTAACTCAACTACTAAAGCTGAATACATTGCTGCTTCTCACTGCTGTGGTCAAGTGCTTTGGATCCAAAATCAGATGTTGGATTATGGATTTAATTTTATGCTGACAAAGATTCATGTTGACAATGAGAGTGCTATTTATGTTATCAAGAATCATGCCTATCATTCTAAAACAAAGCATATAGAGATCAAGCATCATTTCATTAGAGACTCTTATGAGAAAAGACTGATTGAGATGGTCAAGATACATACAGATCATAATGTTGCAGATCTTCTCACTAAAGCCTTTGATGTAAGCATATTTAATTTTCTAGTGGCAAGCATTGGTATGCTTAATTTGTAGCTACATTAGTTGAGGGGAGGTTTAACAGTTCTTAACTTCTATTCATGGGTTATACATAAATATGGATCCTCATGAATTCTCACATGTCTATCTAGTCTTTTCTAGTGTGCTTGTAATGAATAAAGGCATGTTGTTGTATAATTATTAAAGACAAAGTTAAAACTGTTAAGGCAAATATTAATACTGCTAACTATAATTTGTACTGCTAGGCAAAAGAGGTCGGGACACTAAGATACCTCAGTCTGGTGGTCCCACTATAAAGGTTGGTGATTAGGTTGTCCATAAGGAGTTGGGTGATAGAATGGAAAGGGCTGCCACTACTGCTTCTAGCTTAGAAGTATAGCATGACAGTGGTAACATAAACTAAGAACCAATCCATGGCAACACTTAATGAGCTAAGTTCTTAGGGAATTGGCTTAGGTAGTGGTCCCAGATGCCAAGAAACCACATTGGGGATGTAGATGCTCAAACTAGGTTTGAGGCTGCATCTAAAAGTCCAACGACCCACCTCTCTCAAGAGTTAACACACTTGGAAATGGGGAGGACAGTATGAAACTAAAAGAATTGATAGCACCTTGTACAAAATTGTCTAATAATTGAGAGATTTTGGTGAGCATCAATGAAAGAGAGAAGTTGTGAGCCAAAAATAGAAAGAGAGATATGTGCTTAAAAACAAAAAGAGTGAATTGGTGAGCAAAAAGAATTGAGAGATATTGTGAGTATAAAAACAGAAAGAGAGATTGTGAGAATCTACATTGGAATGAGATTGGAGTTAATACTGCTAGTATTAAGTTAGTACTGCCAGGCTAAACTTAGTACTGCTACATGACCGTTAGTACTGTTTGAGGCATAACAGAATTTCATTATTTTAATATAGCCGTTGAGATATTTCCGCTAACAACATAGCCTATAGGGTTTTACTAATTGGAAATTCATGATCTTTCTATAAATTAGTAAGATTTCTTCAAGATAAGATCAAATTTCATTTAGTCGGTCAAATTACAACTCTAAGTGCTCTTAATATAATCTCAATTAACTTTGCCAAGCTTTCATACTCACAAACACGAGCTCACCCCAGAAGTTTATTCAATATTTATCACATGGCTAATTTAGAGTTTTGCGACAAGCATAACATGGTGGCCTACTTACAGAAGTCTGAAGGAAGTGAAGGGTTTCATCAGATCATTGATTTTTTGAATGCTAGTCACATCCAGTATGCCCTCCCAGAGAATCCAACAATATATGTTTCCTTTATTAAGCAATTTTGGAAAACAGCTACTGCTAGAACAAGTGCTAATGTAGAGGTAGAACTAACTGCTACAATTGATGGACAAGTAAAGACTATTACTGAAGCCTCTCTAAGAAGACATCTAAAGTTGGAGGACAGTGGTGGTATTACTACTCTACCTAATTTAGAGATATTTGACCAACTTGCTCTAATGGGGTATGTGACTGATTCTGATAAACTTACTTTTCAAAAGGGTTATTTTTCTCCTCAGTGGATGTTTCTAATTTATACTATCCTCCACTGCTTAAGCCCTAAGAAAACTGCTTGGGACCAGTTTAGTAGCAATATAGCAACTGCTATAATTTGCTTAGCTACAACCAGGACTTACAATTTTTCAAAACTAATTTTGATTCTTTGATTAAGAATCTGAAAAACCCACACAAGTTTTTGATGTACCTAAGATTTATCTAAATCTGGTTAAACAATCAAAGGAGACTCCTTCAACCCCACACACGGACATATCCTACTCATATCCTTACACAGAAAGTCTTTAGTAATATGAAGAGGGTTTCAAAGGGTTATTCTAGAATAGATTTTTCTTTATTTCCTACTATGACCAGTGCACCTAAAACTTCTCCATCCAGAATAACATCTTCACCATCATTATTACCTCAACATACACCAGTTAGTACCTCACAACCACCAAACACTCAACCCACACCTGATGCAGAGGAGGCTGTTCTAATGCCTAATGAATCACCTCTCCATAGTGTTCACTCACTTGGACGTGATGAGGGTAGTTTATCACTTTCTGAATTGACGGTTCTATGTACAAATTTTTCAAACAAAGTAACAAGCTTGGAGGCAGAGTTAGCACAAACTAAACAAACATATGGTACTGCTCTTACAAAATTAATCAAGAAGGTGAAGAATTTAGAGCAGACAGTCAAGTCAACTTAAGCTAAAAGGAGATTCAGGATAGTTGTTTCTGATGATGAAGAAGGTCGAGGATCCTTCCAAACAGGGGAGGAAAATTACAAAGATTGATCAAGACCCCTCTATTTCATTGGTACACAATGAAGGAACATCATGGATTCAAGAAGATATAGAGATTCAAGAGAAGGTTAGTGATGATACTAAGGTAGTGCTAGAAAAAGAAGAGCCTACTGAGCTTGTGGAAGATCAAAGTAGTGGTGAAAAAGGAGAAAAAGAAGTTAGTACTGTTGATGCAAAGCATAGTACTGTTATTTCAGAAGTTAGTACTGCTGCTGCAAATTTGGTATATATAAGAAGGAGTGCACAGAAGGGGAAAGATAAAGGAAAAGAAATTATAGAAGAAGATGAATCTGTTCAGAAAAAGACTAAGAAGCAGCTAGAGCAAGAAAGACTTGGGCATGAAAAAGCTATTAGACTGCAATAACAGATTGATGAAGAGGAAAGACAAAGGATTGCAAGGGATGCAGAAATAGCTAAACAGTTACAAGAGGAGATTAACAAAGCAACACAAGAATAAGAGAAGCAAGAAGTTGTAACTGAAGCTGATCCAACTCATGTTATTTATTGGAGTGATCCTGCAGTGTTAAGATACCATGCTCAGCTGAATAGACCATACTCTGTAGCTGAAGTAAGGAAGAACATGGTCATGTACTTGAAGAATCAGGGAGGATACACGATGAATTATTTTAAGGGAATAAAGTATGAAGACATTAGACTATATTTGAAAAGGTATGGGATCAAATTCAATCCTTTGCACCCATGGATTCTGAAAAAGAAAAAGGTAGTGAAAAGAAAGGAAGTAGAAAGAAATCACTTGCAAGGAAAAGAGCAGGTGAAAAGCAAAGTGAAGAAAGTACAAAAAGGCAAAAGATAGAAGATGATATTGAGAAGGAAGAACTTAAAGCCTATTTGGATCTGGTTCCAAGAGAAGAATTTGCTATGGAAATTGAATCTATGGGTACTAAGTATCCAACAGTTGATTGGAAGACTCGTGTCATAACAAAAAACTTTATGTATTATCAAATCATCAGAGCAGATGGAGGTTCCAAGAATTATAAGATTTTCAGTGAGATGCTTGATGATTTTGACAAACAGGATGTAATGGATCTACACAGACTAGTAAAAGAAAGGTATGCAACATCAAGACCAGAAGGATAAGACTTGATGTTATGGGGAGATCTGAAGATCTTATTTCAACCTGATGAAAAAGATGAAGTATGGAGGCATCAACATGAATACAATTTGATAAGCTGGAGACTGTTTGATTCATGTGGAATTCATATTTTGTTGATAGATAATGGAATTGCCATTCACATGATGATAGAGAAGAAATATCCACTTACTCAAGAAATGCTATCAAAGTTGTTAAGCAGAAAACTAGAGGTTGATCATGAAAGTACAATGGCATATGAACTTCTCAAGTTTATAAGGTCACAAGTACAGAAGTAGAAGAATGTTTGGAAGAATCCTCAACAATGCAGTATAGAAGATTAAATACATAATAAACTTGAGATTTGAAGGTAAATCACAAGTTTAGGGAAGGATTGTTGGGATTCGGAGCTTTTACACTTAGTACTGCTAGTTATAGTTAGTTAGTACTACCAGTACATTGTTAGTACTGCCAGTATAGTTAGTACTATTAGTATAATAGTTAGTACTATTAGTTATATAGTTAGTACTGCTTAAGTGATATGCATAAGTTATATTAGGAATAGATATGCATGATCACTTGACGCATTTTGTAAGCCCATTAGGGTTTTCCTTAGTGTATAAAGGAACCCTACGACATAGTTAGAAAAATCAATCTTAAAAAAGCAATATAAGTTTTCATAGTTAGCTATTCTATAACCTAGGCAGAATATTTGCAATCAATATATATTCAAAGTTTTGTTTACATTGTTCTTCTTAGTATTACAAGTTAGATTCAGCATAACTTGTAGTATTCATAATCATTGTTTCTTACATAGTTAGTTTGGATTTAACCAAGTTAGCTAAGCTTTAACAAGCTAAGAAGATTGATAAGTGTAAAATACACATATCCGTTTGTACCTAAAATAACCCAATTAAACCTAAAACAGACCAAAAATGGCAAAAATATGCTTGTATTTGAGTTTTGTGTGTGCAGGTACGGATATATCAAAAATCACAAGAAAACAGTCAAAAACGGGCAAGCACGGACACGAGAATCAGAAGAGTACAAAAAGAAGCCAAAGATTCAAAGCCGAAGCCAGAAAAGTCAAACCCACAGTCAAATCCAGTCAAACATTGGTCAACCAAGAAAAGACAAAACCCAAAAACATTCCATTTTCACCCTTCAAGTTTCACCAAAGTCCAAAAATATCCCCTCACCTCTTATTGGGCCTTAAAAACCTTAATGGGCCTGAAAAAACCCTAAAAATCTATACCCGGATCCAAGCCCATAACCATAAGCCCAAAACCCTAGTCCATTTTCCTTTTCATAAACCACAAGGACCGATTCTGCCAATTTCTAAATTCTTTTTACACTACAAAAAGAGAAATGCAAAGAGAGGGGCCAATTGTGCTAATGTATCAAAGTTAAAACTGAATTTACCCAATTCAGTTATAACTTGGGCGCCAAAACCAATCACTATTCACCCGTCGTCCCAAAGTTTACCATTTACTCAAACCAAAGGGCTTTCCAAAATTGATGGGCAAGATAGGTAATTCAAGTGCTCATTAGCAAGATAGCAAGGAGAATTTAGTCAAACCAAAGGGCTCTCACTAAATCACTCAAGCTCAAGCGACGTCATCAATGTAAGAAGCACACAAGGGCGTGGGTTTTGCACTAGATCCTCTCACAAAAGAAGCACAAGCTGTCACATCAAGGAATGACAGCTTGGCAATCCTTGAGTGCACACATTTGATCCAACGGCTCTTATTTAGCTCCCAATCATTGAAGAAATTAATGGGCAGGATCTATTGGAGCGTGCAGAGGCTGAGAAGACCTAGAAGCTTCAGCTTGGCACTATAAATAGGCCTCACCTCTCACACACACACTATCTAGATTTTAGTAGCTTTTAGTTTAGCTTAATTTCGTATTTTTCTTAAATGTTTTGTAATCTCCTTTTTAAGTAATGTAATCAGTATCTTTTATTAATGAAATTCAGTTTAAAGCTCTTTAAATCTCACTTTTAAGTTCTCATTTAAATTCTCAAATATTAAGCTAAAGCTCAATAAGCCCTCATAAGCTCAAATTCAGCTCTAATGAGTCTATAAGCTCATAATAGAGTTTAATCTTCTTTAATCATACTTTTATTCTTAAAATCAGCTTAAATATTAATTTACCTTTACTTGTGGAATTATGAGCTTTTTGGAAGGGGATCTTAACTTGGATGAGATCCCATGGACTTTTACCCTAGCTTATTAATAAGCTAGGGAGCTTGTAGCTGCCAAATTTGGTTCCTCTTGTTTAGCTAGAGGCCTTGTAAGTTTTCCTTTAATTTCTTGCTTTAAATATTAGTTGAATTGCTTTCTAAACTTAGATCTGCTTATTTGCTTATTTAATTGGCTTATTAGTGCTTATTTATGTTTTATCTAGCTTATTAATCATAATAGTTTAGCTGTTTTTGCTTTTCTTAGTTTAGATCATAGATTTATAAATCACTTGTTACAAAACCGTAAAAAAACCCAAAAAATAGGTAAAATAGCTTAAGACTAATTTTGTTGCTTATTTAGTTGCTAAGTAATGCTTATTAAGATTAATTTTAGCTGTTTATCATCTGGGTTAAGGTCTCATTAAGTTAATTTTCATTTTGTTAGCTTAATCATAAGCTACTATATCTGTAAAGGGGTGTTTGGCATAAGCATGTTTGACCATAAAAAGTCAAATATACTTTGTGCAAAACACTTGAGTAAGTTTTAATATCACTTAAAATCAATAGGAAAACAGATTTCAAAAGTTAGATTTTAATTTTCAAAAGGTTATGGCTTAATTTTTCTTCTCAGCACCAGGGTACCTTGTGCCTTTCTTTTTGCTTGTGAAATTTTGATCCAAAGCCCTTAAGGCTTGGAATTTGCTTGCATTGTGTTTATACACACTCATTTGAGTGTGTTTAAGGTAGTGGTAGTCACTAGGTTTGACTGCATTTTGGTTTTTGTGGTATAGCCAATTGCACCAGCAGTACTAACATAAGTTAGTACTGCTGATACTTAAGCCCCAAATTAAGCCAGCAATGTTAGGATTTAATAGCTTATCTTTTAGTATTTTATAGTCTAGGTATAGCTTATTATAGATTAAGTCTTAATTTGCATTTTCTAGCTTATTTACCTAGCTTAATTCAGCTGTCAAAGTCACAAAAAATTCAAAAAGCCAAAAACAGCAGCCATAAGACTTAGCTTTTAAATTTAAGATTTCTAGCTTATAGGTTTAGAATTTTTAGGTTAGATTAGTAGTATATAAGCTGAAATCCTAGTCTTCTAAAGCTTAGGTCCCAATTCAGCTTATTGAGCTTTTGTGCTTGATTTAATTTTGTGCTTTTAAGTGTTCTTTCTGAGTTTAGCATTTTAATCATCAATTTTAGTGGGCTTTAAGTGTTTCTAGCTTAGGTTTCTTTTCATTCTTAGATTAAGCAACTTATAAGCTCTCAGGATCTTCTTTCCTTTTTAAAATTAAGCTTAATTTGAGCTTAATATAGCTGTTTAAGTGAGAATAAGCCCAAACACCTTGTTTCTGTGACAGCTTATTGATAAGCTGTTTTTGAGCTTAATAGTTAGTTTTAGCTTATGTTCCTTTATTAAAGTAGCTTATTTTTGTGTCTTCTATAAGTCCTAGTATTTAGTTTTTTTAAAAAAGCAAAAAATAAAAAAAGTCCAAAAAGTGTGGGTTTGCCTGCCTCGAACCCACGACCTCCCTCTTATAGACCCAATGTGTTAACCATTTGCTTCAATAGCTCATCCAGTATCTCTTTCCCCCATTTAATACTTATACTCATTTTGGTTTAATAAGCCAAATAAGCTGTCAAGCTTATTTCGTGGCTTATTCTATAAGCTACGACTTAGTACTTATTTTTCCTAGGATTCTTATAGCATAAGCTATTTTCCGTATTTTTTCTAGATTTTTTACTCTAAGTTTAGTATTTTTAATCTTTTATTTTCTTTAAAAACTTTAAAAATCATATAAAATAGAAAATAAATCAGAAAAATAAAAATCTTTTTTATAAAATTTTCTTTTAATATAAAGTTTGTAGGAAAATTAGTTTCACTTTCGTAGGGTCGATTTTGCACAAATTCACTTTTTAAAGAACGGGTTTCGTTCTCGTTTCCGGTTTTCAATTTTTAACTCTCGTTTTAACTCCGTTTTCGTTCTAGTTTTTTTTAAACTTCGTTTTTAGTCAATTAGAATACATTTTAAAATAAAAATACAAATTAGGTTTAATTTTGTAGAATTTAGGTTTTTGGCCTTAGTTTAGAGTCCCGTTTCGCGTTTTCAATTAAATTTTGAAATTGTTGCTTTTTATTAAGTAGTGATAGATTATCAAAAATATCTTTGCTTCATTCAAATCAGAATCCAAGCTTAAACGAGGTTTCAATTTCACTAGTCGTTGGGGAAACGACCCGGGTGATCATACTTACCTGGTTAAATATACGTATTATATATTATATTATATATATTTTTTAGAGTGAATTTTTCTTAGGGAATTTTCTTAATTGCTCTTAGGGTTATATTATTATAGTATATTTTATAGTATATAAAACTGCAACCACACCACTAGGTCATAGGGAAGCCATGATCCGTATGAGAGATAACATCCACGAGGAGGGCATGCCACCTCGGAGGAGATTTGCACTTACTGCTCCCCCCACTTGGGTGTGATGTAGCAGAGAGTTCTGCTGCTGCTGCTAGACTACCTAAAGGTCAGTATAATTTTGTTGATACTGTTAAGGCAGGACAGGGTTTGATTCGTAGTCCTGGTCATGATGCCCAGACAATTGCTAGAGTTGCTGACAAAGTAGAGGATGTTGGTTATGTTAGAGCTTTACAGGCTTTTGATCATAGGATGATGACTTTCATTACGGAAGTCAACTTGAGGGTCAGCTACCAGGCACAGGTTCACAGGCGAGAGAGTAAGGATTTCTATACATAGCTTCTTGACGCTCGGACTGACCGCAGAGACATTAGACTCAAGATTGATGTAGTGAGAGGCTAGAGGAATGTCTATGAGACCGAGTTGCATAAGGTACGCCAGGCTTATCTTATTTCTAAGGCTCGGAATAGGGCACTGTTGGCACGACTGGAGACACTGGAGACTCACATGAGTCGTATGGAGTGGCAGCGCTAGAGCGCTGAGGATTTTGCAGTCAGACAGATGATGCGTACCCAGGTGCTAGAGGCTAGAGCTCAGATTGATACGGTGGAGGACGTCGGTAGTAGCTGTTAGTTATACTTTTCATTTCTAGCTATCTTGTATAGTCTATTAAGTTGTATGGGTAACTCCCAGCTAATAGACTTTAGGACGTATTTTCATTTTCTGTACTAGATCATTAGTGGTCATTTTGTATCCAAACAAATCATGTATGATTTGACATTATGTTATGAAATGTTGATGTATTATGTTATGGTTGATCTCATTTTATTCATTCTTCATTATGTTGTGGTGTAGTTATTATTATCATATCCATTTGTATCGACATTGTGATTATATCTTACGTACATTGTATTCTTGTGATTAGTAGAATCATGCCTGTAACAAGACAAGGAGCAAACGACGCCATGACTCTAGAATCTATTCAAGCTATGATCGATCGGGCAATCCTAAGAAACTCTACCCATACTCAGGATGATGCAAGCCAAAGTTCGGGTGGAGGACTCAGAAGACCTGTGCAACATGCACGTATCTGTTCCAACACCTATTTCATGAAATGCCAACCCTTGAACTTCAAGGGAACTAAAGGCGTTGTTGGCTTGTCTCAATGGCTCGAAAAAATGGAATCAGTATTCCATATTAACGGTTGTGCCATTGACAATCAAGTAAAGTTTGCTACTTGCACTCTGCTAAAAGCTGCACTAACCTGGTAGAATGGTCATGTGAGAACCTTAGGTCATGATGCTGCCTATGCTATGACTTGAGGGACTCTCAAAAAGAAGTTGACAGACAAATATTGTCCAAAGGGAGAAATCAAGAAACTTAAAATTAAACTGTGGAATCATAAGGTCAAGGGAAATGATGTTGCAGCTTATACTCAGCGTTTCCAAGAACTAGCCTTGATGTGCACCAAATTTCTTGCTAATGAGACCGAAAAGGTTGACAAGTACATCAGTGGACTTCCTGATAACATTCATGGGAATTTCATGTCTGCAAGACCCAAAACTCTTAATGATGCTATCGAGTTGGCCAACGACTTAATGGATCAGAAACTACGCACTTATGCAGAAAGGCATAATAACAACAAAAGGAAGGCTGATGATTCATCATGAAACAATCAACAACCCCATAAGAAGCAAAATGTAGCTAGGGCATACACTGCTGTCCTTAGTGAAAAGAAGGCTTATACTGGAAATCTACCTCTGTACACCAAGTGCAATTACCACCACACCGGGCAATGTGCACCCAAGTGTGGAAACTGCAAGAGGTATGGTCATGCTACCAATGATTGTCGGGTCAATACCAACAACAACAACAACAACAAGTATCTAAAGGAAAGAGCATGCTATGAATGTGGTAACACTTGACACATAAAGAAGAATTGAACAAAATTGAAGAATTGTTGGAATGGAAACGGTAATGGCGTAGCTCAAGGAAGAGCTTATGCTTTGGGAGGAAGAGATGCTAGCACAGACTCTAACGTCATCATAGGTACGTTTCTTCTCAACAACTGTTATGATATAATTTTGTTTGATACTGGTGTGGATAGGAGCTTTGTATCTACTACCTTTAGTGCCTTGATTAACATTACCCCCACTACATTAGAAAATCATTATGACATAGAATTAACCGATGGGAAAATCATAGGAGTTAACACCATAATTCGAGGTTTTACTCTAAACTTCATGAATCATCCTTTCAACATCGACTTGATGTCGGTCCCACTCGATAGTTTTGACGTCATTTTTGGGATGGACTGGTTAACAAAGTATCATGGAGTGATCATTTGTGATGAGAAGATTGTACGTGTTCCTTTCGGAAGAAAGATGTTAATTTTTCAAGGCAATGGAAACAACCAAACGGAAGAATCCCAACTAAATATCATTTCGTGCACTAAAGCATAAGAGTATTTGTCAAAGGGATGTGATGTCTTTTTGGCATACATTACCACGAAGGAAGCCAAAGACAAGTTAGGGGGAAGCGACTTAAGGATGTACCGATTGTCTAAGACTTTCCTGAAGACTTGTCGGGTATTCCACCAGCTCGACAAGTAGAATTCCAAATTAATTTGGTACCAGGTGTTGCATCTGTAGCACAAGCGCCTTATCGGTTGGCACCATCCGAAATGAACGAACTGGTGGAACAACTTCAAAAACTATCTGAAAAAGGATTTATAAGACCCAGCTCTTCAACCTGGGGAGCCCCGGTCTTGTCCGTCAAGAAGAAAGATAGATCATTTTGCATGTGCATCGATTATCGTAAACTGAACAAGTTAACGATGAAGAACCGTTATCCACTTCCTAGAATTGATGACTTGTTCGATCAACTTCAAAGGTCGAGTGTCTACTTGAAGATTGACCTACGATCAGGTTACCACCAGTTAAGGGTTCGCGAGGAAGATATTCTGAAGATCGCGTTTAGGACGCGCTATGGTCATTATGAATTTCAAGTGATGTCTTTTGGTTTGACAAACGCGCCCGCTGTATTTATGGACCTTATGAATCAGGTGTGCAAGCCGTACTTGGATAAATTTGTGATTGTATTTATCGACGATATACTAATTTATTCAAAGAGCAAGGAAGAGCACGATTGGCATCTCAAACTAATATTGGAATTACTTAAGAAAGAGGAGTTGTACGCAAAATTCTCTGTTGATCCCAATGAATAGATCTTTAACTCCTTAGCTTGATGTAAGGTTTAGTATCCTTGGATAAATCGAAAGGTACTAAGAATGAAACTTTGTGTGTATGATATAAACTATGTGGAATCTAGTTTATACTACTAAGAAGAATAACAGTAAGATATGTTTGACACACAGAAAATAAAACCAAAACAATAAGCTCTAATATATTAATATGATCACTCTGATGAAGTGATAGGGTTTACAACCTTGAAGCTATGAATACTATGAAAGACTGATGCCTGAAAACTATAACCTAGGATCTCTTTATATACACCAAGGAGTCCTTTACAAGATAACTACAAATCTTCTAAACTTCTATATGATATCAACATATCTTCTAATTATATAAGATATACACAGAATATGTCCATACTTATCACTAAACGCGTTTAACTCTTCATCAGTCCTAATCTTCATGTAGCAGTATTAAGTCCTTCTTCAACAGTATTAAGTTAAACTAGTAGTACTAACTTTTATACTAGCAGTACTAACCAGTTAGTACTGGTAGTTATAATCTGAGCAGTACAAAATTTTAAAGCTTGGCAATACTAAGTTGAACCAGCAGTATAAACTTTGTAGAATCCCTTAATTCCCAATAATCCTCCCCTAAACTTGTGATTTACCTCTAAATCATCAAGTTTCTTGAATTAAACCTTTCTAAGAGGATTCTTCCAAACACTTCACTGCCTTAGTCTGTTTGCTAGAATGAAGATTTTCCTTAGATGCTCATTTGCCATTTCTGAATCATGATCCACTTATAGCTTGTTAACTAGCATCAACATTGGAAGTCCTCTTATCAAGGGATAATCTATGTAGACACATGGTGTACACCACATGCATCATATAATCTCCATGTTAATGGATCATGCATATGTCTTTGAAGTTCCAAGAGGTCATCAGTATTAGGTTCAAACGACCTACTCAATTCAACCCATAATTCTCTTTCTTTGTCATTAGAGGGTTCTGTTGAACTGAATCTTTCTTTAACCAATTCCCAAAGCTTTAGTAGATCATCTCTGTCAAAGTTCTTCGGCATATCTTCAAATAATTGATATATCTCTGTAAGATTTCCTACTCTATTGATTTTCCAATACATTCTTGAGTCTTTAGTGTAGACTTCCCAGTCAATGATTGGGTATTTGGTTTGAAGAGTTTCAACAGTCATCCCTTCTTCAGGAACTATATTCAAATATTCTTTAAGGGTCCTTCATCTTTAGTCTTTTAGCACATTCTTCTCTTTGCTTTTCACCTGCTCTTTTCCTGGCAAGTGTTTTCTTTCTACTGCCTCCAACTTGCTGTTGACTGTCATCATCTTTCTTTTCCTTTTCTTCTTTAGCAAGTTGCTTTTGTTGAAGATCAAATCCAGGTCTCTTTATCACTTCCTTTTCAATCTCAGAATCCTTAGGTACAAAAGCATGATTTTGATCCCATACTCTTTCAAATATAAATCTAATATCTTCATAGCTCATTCCTTTGAAGTAACTCTACTTGTATCCTCCCTGATTCTTCAAATACATACACATGTTCTTTCTTACTTCAGCTACAGAGAAAGATCTATTATGAAGAACATGATATCTTATCACAGTAGGATCACTCCAATCAATATCATGAGCTTGAGTAGTTTCAGCTATAACTTCTTTCCTTTTATCCAACTGCTTTTGCAATTCCAAGGCTTGTTCAAGATCATACTTCTCTTGTTCTTCTCTTGCTATATCAATTTCTTCTTGTAACTTTTTAGCTATTTCTGCATCCCTGACAATCCTCTGACTTTCTTCTTCATTAAGTTTTTCTTGCAATCTCATAGTTGCTTCAAGACCAGCTCTTTCTTGTCTTTGCTTTAACTTTGTAGTGGCTTGCTCAGGCTCAGACTCTGTCATAATAGCTTTTCCTTTATCTGTTCTCTTTGTTGCACTCCTTCTGATATATACTAGTCTTTCAGGAATGGCAGTACTAACTTTAGGGATCGCACTAGCTGTACTAACTGGTACATTAGGAGTACTAATTTCTTTTTCACCCTTTTCACCACTACCAAGATCTTCTACTAGTTCAGTAAGCTCTTCTTAATCTAAAAGTATCTCAGTATCAGCACTAGTCCTCCCCTGAATTTTAGCATCCTCTTAAATCCATGAAGTTCCTTCATCTTTTACCAATGAAATAGAGGGGTTTTGATCAATCTTATCAATTATCCTCCCCTGTTTGGAAGGATCCTCCAAATCTTCTTCATCATCAGATAGAACCACTCTTGCCCTTATTCTAGGTTTGCTTGCCTTTACCTTGTGCTCCAACTTCTTGACCCTCATGATGAGCTTAGTATAAACGGCACCATATGTTAGTTTTGTCTGCTTTAAGTCAGATTGAAAATCCTCCACCTTTTTGGACAATGTGGTACAAAGAACCATCAATTCATTAAGTACCAAACTACCCTCATCACTTCCAAGTGATTGAACCCTTGGAAGAGGTGAATCATGGGGCATGGTAGCAGGCTCTTCTGCATCATGGGTTGTTTGCATAGATGGTGGTGTAGTTGGTGGTTGAGAGGTGGATAAAGCACTAGTGGGTATGTGATGGGTCTCAACTGGGATTGTTGATCCTTTACCCTGTAAAGTCTGACCCTAAACAAGCATTGTTTGAAACAATGGAGTGTCCACCTCAGCATAGCCTTTAGAAGCTCTTCTCATATTGCTAAATAGTTTGTTTGTAAGGGTAGGAGCAATATAAGTTCTTTTGTAAGGTAATGGCAGTCTTTTGTGTTTCTTTAAAAAGATTTGTATAAATCTTGGAGACATTAAAAATTTTGTCTTACTGTCCAAATTTTTCATCATCCCATCCAAAATTAATTTGAAAAAGTTAAAGGTTTTGTTTGTTGCCAAGCAAATTTTAGCAGTTGCTATATTGCTACTAAACTGTTCCCAAGCAGTTTTCTTAGAACTTAAGCAGTGAAGGATGGTATGAAATAAAAATTTCCACTTAGGGGAAAAGTGTCCCTTTTTAAAAGTTAAGTTGTCAGAGTTGGACACATACCCCATAAGAGCATGTTGCTCAAAAATTTCAGCATTAGGTAAAGTAGGAATACCATCAGAATCTTCTAGCTTAATATGTCTTCTTATTGATGCTTCAGTAACAGTCTTGTCTCTTCCATCAATGGTAGCAGTTATCTCCATCTCTCCATTCTCTGATGTGCTTGCAGAAGCAGTTTCCCAAAACTGATGGATGAGGGAGACATAGATAATTAGACTTTCAGTGAGGGCATACTTAATATGACTTGTAGTGAGAAAATCAATTATCTGATGAAATCCTTCACTTCCTTGAGGAAATTCTGTTATGTCATAAACAGTAATAACGGTCACCCAGCAGTACTAATTTTAGGCTAACAGTACTAACTTTAAGCTCAGTCGTATTAACTTCACCCAGTAGTATTATGATATGCCTGGCAGTAATAACTTAATACTAGCAGTATTAAGTTTATGCCTAGCAGTATTATCTCCAAAGTTGTTCCAACTATCATTTTCATCCTAATTTTTTATTCTTACAAGCTCTCTTTCTGTTTTTCAGCTCACTTTATCTCTCAATTCTTTTTCTCACATAATTACTCTTTCTATTTTTATCCACACATCTCTCTTTCTGTTTTTAAACTCACAACTTCTCTTATTTTTTTTGCTCACCAAATCACTCTTTCTGTATTTACATCTCTCTTTTCTTTTTTGCTCATAGTATCTAACAGTTTTGTATAAAGTTCCATTAATTCCATTGGTTTCATACTGTCCTCCCCACTTCCATGTGGGTTAACTCTTGAGAGAGGTGGATCATGAGACTGTTAGATGCAGCCTCAAACCTAGTTTGAGCTTCTGCACCCCCAATATGGTAACTTGGAACCTGAGACCACTACCTGAACCAATTCCCTAAGGACTTAGCTCATTAAGTGTTGCCATGGATTGGGTCTTATTTTATGTTACCATTTTCCTACTCTGTTTCTAAGATAGAAGTAGTAGTGGCAGAGCTTTCCATTCTATCAGCAACTCCTTTTGGACAGCCTCATCACCAACCTTTTTAGGGGGACCACCAAACTGAGGTATTTTAGTGTCTTGACCTCTTTGGATTTTCCTAGATTTCTAACTTTTCACACACTCCAGTCTGATGATACATGTTCTTACATCCATTCTTGACTGTATATTTACATCATTAGCCTCCCCTCAAACAATACTTCGGGGATGAACCACTTAATACCGGGCACTCAATATGCTTAATCTGCAAATGTTAGTCCAAAACCAAGAATACACAATCCAAAGTATTTTCTTATTTAACAGTTTTAATTATGACTAACAGTTTTAATTAGCAGTTTTAAGTATAACTAGCAGTACTAATTATACTTAGCAGTGTTAACCTTTACCTTAACAGTTTTAACTCTGTCTTCAATAATTATACAACAACATGCCTCTATTCAACACAAGCACACTAGAAAAGACTAGATAGACATGTGAGAATTCATGAGGATCCATATTTATGCATAACCCATGAATAAAAATTAAGAACTGTTAAGCCTCAGAGATTAAGTAAACCAATGCTAGTAATTAGAAAGTTAAACCTGCTAACATCAAAAGCTTTTGTAAGAAGATCTACAACATTTTGGTCTGTGTGAATCTTGATCACTTGAATCAATTTCTTCTCATAAGAATCTCTGATGAAATGGTGCCTTATCTCTATGTGCTTGGTTTTAGAATGAAACACTGGATTCTTCACAATACAGATTGTACTTTCATTATCAATGTAAATCTTGGTGTTCATGAAGTTAAACCTATAATCAAGCATTTGATTTTGGATCCATAACACCTGTCCACAGCAATTTGTAGCAGCAACATACTCTGCTTCAGTAGTGGAGTTAGCAATAATGGTTTGCTTTTTACATTGCCATGAAATCAACCTTTTGCCAAGAAATTGACAACCTCCTGTTGTGGATTTCCTGTCAAGGCTAGCTCCAGCATAATCACTATCAAAAAAAGCTTCCAAGTCAAATGGTGAAAATCTAGGATACCAAAGGCCCAATTTAGGCTGTCCTTTTAAGTATCTAAAGATTCTCTTCACAACATGAAGATGTCAAGTCTTAGGAGTAACTTGAAACCATGCACAAGCACAAACAAAACATTATGTCTGGTCTAGAAGTTGTTAAATACATCAATGGTCCAATCATTGATCTATATAAGTGTACATCCACATCCTCAGCTTCTTCATCCTCGATCAATGCTTTGTTAGTCTCTATTGGAGTGCTTGCTATCTTTACTGAGGCAAAATCAAACTTTTTCAAAATCTCAACCACATATTTATCTTGGCTGATAAAGATTCCAGCACTCTTCTGTTGAACTTGAAGGTACAAAAAGAAAGAAAGTTCTCCCATAAAACTCATTTGGAACTTATCATGCATCGGCTTGTCAAATTCAGTACTCATATCTTTCTTGGTTGACCCAAAGATGATATCATCAACATAAACCTATTCTAGTAGGATATCATCTTTATGTATTTTAATGAAAAATATCTCATAAATTTGACCCATGTGAAAACCATTGTCCAGCAAATAAGTTGACAATGTCTCATACCATGCTCTTGGGGCCTAATGTGGTCCATAGAGAGCCTTTTCTACCTTGTAGACTTTATCTGGATAGTGTGGATCTTCAAAACTAGGAGGTTGACAGACATAGACCTCCTCTTCTATCTTTCCATATAGAAAAGCACTCTTCACATCCATTTGGTAGACTACAAAATCTTTGAAGGAAGTATAAGCTAGAAATAATCTTATAGCTTCTATCCTTGCTACTAGTGCAAAGACTTCATCATAATCTATACCTTCCTCTTGAGTATGTCCCTGAGCAACTAGTCTAGCTTTGTTCTTCACCACTATGCCTCTTTCATCCTTCTTGTTTCTAAAAACCCATTTAGTACCAATTGCCCACTTGTCTCTAGGTAAATAAACCAAGGTCCAAACTTTTAGCAGTTTAAATTGTAGAAGCTCATCCTGCATTGCTTTTACCCAGCTTGGATCTTTTAGGGCTTGAACTGGTTTCTTGGGTTCCATTTAAGATAAGAAACAGGCAAACAGACAATTTTGAAAGTCTTTGTGATTTGTTCTCCTAAGCTTGTGAAGTGAGGAAAATAAACCATGTTCTTCATTTATCTTGGTTATGTGTCTTGTCTGTACATGTGTTTTTAAACTTCTAATCATTTGATCTTGAGGATGATCTTTAAGAAATTTTATGACAGGAGCATCAGGAACTGTATAAGATGAAACCACAATGTTCATGTCAACCTCTTCTTCCACATCTTTATCATCATAAGCATTACCAAAAGTTCCAATATCATGCATTGGAGTCACATTTGGAACATGTGGAAGAGCATATGCATTTTTGAAAGGAGAAAATCGTTCAAAAAGATGTTCCTCAAATGCATTAGCAGTACTATCAGGAGGTCCAGCAGTATTAACTGGTGATGATGGAACATTATCAGTAAAAGATGGTCCAGCAGTACTAACAGGTATACTAATAGTACTAATACTGTTAGTAGTGTTATTGTGTTCGGTCTGCTTTTCTTGTTGAAGTAGCCTTTCTAACTTACTTCTTGTGGCTTGATCATCCTGTCCATCATTATCTGAAGCTTCATTTTCATCCACTCCAGTAGGCTTCTTTCCATCATTTTCTTCACCGTCTTTAGGATCTTGAGAGATTAATAAATCAATTGTGCAGAAAGGTATCATGATGTATTCTTGTTCAGGTTCTTTCTTCTTTTCATCTTGACCTGTAACAATGTTATCTTTGGTTCCTGCAATACCATTAGTTTGATTTCCTGCAACAACTGGCACATAGTTCATAGACATTGTCAAAGAATCTACATCAAAAAGCTAGTCTGGTCCATTTCCTTTCACATTAGGTGCATTTTCAAGAAATTTAATGTTTAAGGTCTCTTCAACTATCCTGGTCCTTTTGTTAAATACTCTCATTTCCTTACTCACCATAAAGTGCCCAACAAGAAATCCCTCAGCAGCTTTTCCATCAAACTTTATGAAGTCTATCAATGGAGGTCTCCCACGAATAAGTTCATAAGGTGTCTTGTTATGAGGCTTAATAACTAAGACTCTATTTAACACATAGCAAGCAGTATTAACTGCTTTAGCCCAAAAGGTGGTTGGCAACTTAGAGTCAACTAGCATAGTTCTTGCAGCCTCTATCAGTGTTCTGTTCTTCCTCTCAGCAACACCATTCTGCTGAGGAGTCCTAGCAATACTGAATTCCCTCTTAATCCCCTTCATTTTACAAAACTGGTTCATTATACTATTCTTGAACTTAGTTTCATTGTCACACCTGATAAATTTTACTTTATAATCTAGTTGATTTTCTATTCCTGTTATGAAGGTCTTTAAGATCCCACTAGTTTCATCCTTAGTGGCCAAAAAGAATACCCAAGAAAATCTACTAAAGTCATCAGTGACAACTAGGCAATAAGACTTTTTCATTAAACTCTTAACATTTGTAGGACCAAATAAGTCCATATGAAGTATATGTAAGGGTTTGCTAATTGAGTTTACAAGTTTGGTCTTATAGGATGCTTTGTGTTGCTTTCCTTTCTGACAAGCAACACAAGAATGATCATTTTCAAAGATCTTTAAGGGTAACCCTTTACAAGGTTTCCCTTCACAAGTTTATTCATTGTTTTAAAATTAATGTGCCCAAGCCTCCTGTGCCATACATTGGATTCATCAATTGTGACCTTAGCAAAGAGACAAGTTAAACCTCCAGTGGGAACAACACTCTTTAGGTCAACACTGTAAATGTTATCCGTTCTTGGAACTCTCAGCAAGACTTGACTTTCATCAAGTAGCTTAAAGTCAGAAGATAAGACAAGACATTCAGTGTTAGTAAACAGAACATTGTTCTTTTTGTCACAGATTTGTGACATACTGAACAGGTTATACTTAAGCTCATTACAAAAGTACACATCATCAAAATCCAATGTTCTTGTTTTGATTTTACCTTTTCCAAAAATTCTACCTTTACCATCTCTAAAAGAAACAAATCCACCATCATAGTCTTCATACTCAGTAACATAGCACTTGTTTCCAGTCATGTGCCTAGAACAACCACTGTTAATTACTCCTTTTTCTTTGTACTCCTTCTGCTATGGGTTGCCATGCACATATAATAAGAGAATTAGACTCTTTTAGGGATCCAAGCCATTATATACTTGGATCTGCCTCGTGCATCAATGTAAGAATATTTCTTGAATGTTGTTGATGCACTACTGTTTTTGGCTTTCCAAACCCAGCATGTTGAGGCCTTAACAGCATTTACCCATTTTTCCTTATTTGCACTTACTACTGCTCTATCCCTAGCAGTAGTATCTTTTACCTTGGCAGTATTAACATTTTTATTGACAATACTGTTCTTGTTTGTAGAATATCTGTTAAAAGGCCTTGAAATTTGTGAATATCCCCTTTTGTAAGCATTTGATTTTTGGTCTAGGATAGTTTACAATTGGTGTTGAGGTAGTAGTATTAACTGGTCTGATAACAATATTAACACTTGCACCAATAGTATTAACGTTTGCACTAGCAATATTAATTTTGCCTGACCTGGTTAATACTGTTTGTGGAACAAAACTTCTTTTGGGGTGAGGGTGTGTCATTTTATTAGCAAAGTTCTTGTGGTTCACTCTGCTTGAGTTGTTCCACACTGGCCTTACAACCTTTTTATCACACACATAATGGAGATGCTCAAAACTACCACAAACAAAACAAGCTTTATTTATCATTTTAAAGTCACTTCCTAGTCTTTGGGACATAAGATTGTTCCAGTTTCTTTGGTTCCCTCTAGGATAGTGTTTGTTTTGTTTAGGTGCTTCTGTTTCCATAACAGTCTTAACAGATTTTATCTTTTCAGTGCTAGGTCTAACAGTTTTAACCTTATCATTCGGTTCTACCTCACTTTCATCATCAGAGTTCCAATCCTCAATGATTGGAGCACTAAAGCTATTTTTCCTAACAGTTTTAGGTTCTACTGCATTACCCTTATTAGCAGACTCATGATTTGAATCAATTTTCTTACCATTACTAGGTGTAATGACAGTAATAACATCCATATTCTCACTTTTAACTATTTCATCTAAAAACATTACATCAGGTTTGGAGGGAATGAAATTCCCTGTTAAAGGTGGGGGAACTGCATGAAAGCCCTTATCTGATCTGGACTTATCATTCTCTAACATCTCAAATGAATTTACAAAACTTTCTACTGCAGGAGTAGTTACATTATATCCTAGTCATGTTTTAAACTTGTCAATTACTTGACTTTCTAGTAAATCGTTTAGAGACTTGGATGATTTTTGAAACTTTCCCAATGTTAGTTTCAACTGATCTCTCTTTTTTTTGCTTTTTCCAATTTCTTTTTGTATTCAACTAAGGCATTATCTCTTAGTCTAACTTCAAGTTTTAAAACATTAATGCTCTCTTCGAACACAACCTCATTTTTCTTATAGTGAGCTAGGCTAGCTTCTACTGACTCTAAACCTGCTTTATAAGATACTAAATTAAATTAAGACTTATTGTAATCAGAATTCAAATTGTCATATTGTTCTTTAAGAGTAGCATAAGCTTTTACACATGTTTTAGAACAAGAATCTACCTCAGAATCAGAACTGGAAGAGCAGCCTGAAGATGTATATGCCATTAATGTAATGTTTGTAGGATGCTCTTCTTTAGCTTGGTAGCTCAAGTCATATCCTCCAATTCCATCTTGAGCTATCAAGGCATTTTGAGTGGGAGTTTCCACTGTGAAAGTTCTTTTATCATTCTCTCTTCCTCTGTACTCTTGGTTCCTTAGAGCTCTACATTCTCTTGCAAAGTGACCATTTTTATGACAATTGTAGCACTCCACTTTTGACCTATTGATAAGTGCTTAATTACACATATCTTTTACCTTCAAAAACGAGCTTAAATGACCAAAAACAGACAAAAACTGCCAAATATATGTTTGTTTTGCATTTGTATTGTGCAGGAAGTGGATATCAACAAAAAGACAGAAAACCAAGCCAAAATGACAAAACTGAGCATGGAATGGAAAAGACTGTGCAAAATCAAGGCCAAAGTCCAAAAATGCCAAAGTCAGAGTCAATACAGAAGAATCAGCAGTCAAACCGAAGCCGGAACTGAAGAATACTATTGGATGCAATCTTAACCCATCTGATGGGCCGGGAAAGCCCAATAGTATAACTATGAAGACTATGAAGACTGTGAAGACCAAATGGGCCCTCAATCAATTTCAACAGCCCATTTGTGTGCAATTGACAAAGACTGTGAAGACTTTGAAGGCCCAATCCTAGCCCAGTTACAGCCAATCTCAGCCATTGTACACACAAAACCCACTTCATAACCTTATTGGGCTTGAAAAAGCCCAATAACCAAACCTGTACCTTATTGGGCCCAAAACCCAAACCCAGTGGGCCCAATACAAGCCCAAACACAAACCCAAGCCCATTACTGGCCCAGAAACAATTTTCATAAACCTTAGGGACTAGAACTGTCATTTTTTAAAGTGTTTTATAAAAGAAAAATGGTGAAATAAAGAGAGGGACTAAAACTGCCAAATGGCAATTCTTTCTTTTATTTAAACAGCAGGGACCAAATTTGCAATTCCCATAAACCTTTTATAAATCTGCTGTTATAAACTAGAGGGACCATTATTGCAATTACCCAAAACCCCTTTTAATTCTTTTGTTATAAAACGACAAGGGCCAAACGTGTCACTTTCCAAACTTAATTATAACTGTTTTTTTTTGCTTAGAAAGAATGAATAGAGAACCAAAGATGGGGGGGCACTCTTGTGTTTTTCGGCTTATAAGGAAATGAAAAGAGAATGAAAGTTGAAGGGCTAGTTTTGCCTCTTCCCCAAGGTTTATGTTTAAACCTGCGAACCATAACTGTACTCGAACCCCCTTACCCGCCAAAACCATACCTCCCTCTCCCATGGTTTCTAGGCCAAACCACCACCCCTAGTACACTTCCCAGCTCACCCTAACCCTATACCCACTCACCCCAACCTTATAAGCTTTGCCAACTTGGCAATCACACAACCCGAAGACCCCATCGATGGCTGAGAATGTTGTAAGGCCAATGGAAGGCTAGGATTGCTTGGGAAGTATTGTACACACACAGCAAACACAACCCAAGACCAAGAGAAGAGTTTGGACTTCTATAAAAGAAAAGAAGACCAAGCCGAAGAACCACACCCCTGTTTTTACTTTCTTAGTTTAATTTTAATTAAAGTTTGCTTTAAAATTATTGTACTCAGTTTGTTTCAAGAGTTTTTGTTGTAATATTTCTGTTTTTAATATAAAAAGTTAAGAGTTTTAGTGAAATTACTATTGTCGAAATTTCAAGTATAATTTAAGTTGTTTAATTCTGTTTAAATTATTTAAAAATGTGTTAAAAGTTATTAAACTTCACTTATGATTGATTCTCTCAGCCTGCATTTACCTAAAAAACAGTTAAACAACCTTTTTATATAAATAAGGGGGTGTTTGGTTTAGGCTGGTTTTTACTTCAAAAGTCAACTTTACTTTGCTAAAGTTGTTCCTTTAGTTGAGTTAGGGAATAAATTCAAGAGATTAACAGCTTTTAAAAGTTAGAGTGTAGTTTTATAAAAGTTAGAGTGTTAAATTTCTCATTTTGCACCAGGGCATATTTCAGTCATTAGAATTTTAGATTTTAGGATGTTAAAAGTATTTTAGAGTTCAAGGTTGTTCTAAGCACACTTAGGATCATTCTAGTGAGGTGTAGGTTCTTAAAGTTTAGTGTGAATCTGAGTTCCTTGCCAATTGCACCAGCAAGTGTATTTCATATCAGCATAAGGATTTGCCATTTTTTTACTTTTAAGTTTCTCATTTCCTTGTGAAGTTTTATAAATCCTTTTACCTAAGTAGAATTTAGACTACTAGTGTAGCTTATCTCCACAGTTTCAGCATCTAGAGTTCAAAAATAAGCATTGTAGCTTATTTGAAAAAAGCTTAAAAACTGTTTCATGAAAACTTGCACTTTTTCATTCTCATTTTCTTCCTAAATTTGCTAAACATAGGGTAATTTTAGTGTAAATCCTTTTCATACACATCTTAAACTAGAATAAGCTTCTTGTAGTTTTAATTTTCATCAAGAATTAAGCTCTAAAAAAGCCAAAATCTAAAAAGCTAGTTAAGTGCTACTTTCTGTAAACATAATAATAGGTTCAGCCTATTTTAGGACTTATTAGAATGCCATAAGCATAAATATAGGATTCCCTCTCCCTATTTATCTGTTCCCCATAAGTTGTAAGCTTATTTTGTTAGACTAAATCCCCAAAAAGAAAGAAAAATAAGCCCTAAACCTTTAAGCTTATGTCAGTTTAACAGCTAATTTCCTGGCTTTATTCTTTGAGAATCAAGCACTTGGTGCTTATACAAAAGTTACTCCCCATAAAGCCCTTCTACAAGTTTGCTTTTTGATTTTGTCAAAAAAGCACTTTGGACCTTTTTGTTAATCGGTTAGTGCTCAAGGACATTTATGTAATTTCGATTTTTTTCTTTATAGTTAGCAGCATTAGTATCCTTAGTTAGTGCCTTGTTACCCCGTTAGTCCTTATAGGTTTTTACTGTTAGTCCTCTAGAGTTAACAGCTGTTAGGTTTTATTTAATTTAAATAATTAAATTAGGTTTATATTTAATAAGTTTAATTACTTTTTATTTAAACAGTAACTTTTAGGCATTTTTATATTTTTAGAATTGTTAGATTTTTCTTTATTTAGTTTTATTTTTTTTAGAATTTTTATAACTTTTATTTTTTGTCTTTTTCTATTTTCTTAGTTTTAATTAGTAATTAATCTTTAAAAATTCATAAAAAATCAGAAAATTAATAAAAAAATATTTTTCTTTTTTATAAAATTTTATTTTGTCATTTAGTGTCTAGGAAAAATATAAAATTTAGTGTAGGCTTTATTTTTCATAAAATTCAGTCTTAGACCCGTTTTACCGAGTGCGTTTTACCGTTTCTTTTCGTTTAGCATTCAAACGACCTCCGTTTTAATTCTAGTTTTTTTTATTTTTCAAATTAAGTTAATTAGAATTTAATTTTAATTTTTAAATTAATTTAGCATTTATTTTTCTTGATTTTTAGTATTTAGGTTTCCCGATACCTGATTCTGTTCCCCGTATTTAATATAGATCTAATTTTAGGATTTCCCAATAATTAATCATGCTTCCCGTAGTTTAAGTTCTCTCTCATAATCATTTCCTCTTCTGTTTCCCGTAGTTTTATTTTTTTTTAATAAAATTTTAAATAGGTTTTATTTAATTATTTTAGTTGTAATTTATACAGTGTTTCCATCATATCTAAATTATTCTCCATCATTCAAATTCTCATCAAACCAAGGTTACTTCAAATCTGGCAGCTCGTTGGGACATACGACCCGGGAATATCTCTTCCGGAATCTTTTTATAATTGATTCTCCCTTATATATTTTATCCTTTTGTGGAATTTGACCTTTTGCCTTGGTCAAGGGCATTCGGTCAGGATCTGTATTAGGGTTGCTATATAAGTGTGTGCTATATCACGAATCAATTTTTGGCGCCGCTGCCGGGGAGGCATTTGCTACGATTGTTATCCGACTTTGATCTGAACTTGTCTTATTGTTAATATATCATATTAAAAAAAAAAAAAAATATTTTTCTTTTCTTTTTATTAGTACATATCATATAAAAAAAAAAAAAAAAAAAAAATTTCCATAAAAAAATAAAATTCACTAATTGGTAAAATACCAAAATATAATATTCTCCACTGAGGTATTATCATAATAAGTTCCGGTGAACTACTGAGTTCCCAATCGAACCAAAGATTTAAAACTTGCCTTCTGTGTCACTTACGATATACGGCTCACCTCATTCTGATTGACAAACTATAAAGTGGGTATAAGGAGGGTTGTTCCTAGGAACTACGACCCGAAAGGAGAAATAAGCTTCGCGCTATTCCTACTCCTCCGCTCACCTGTGCGTTTTTCATTCTGAGAGCTACCGTGAAGTAAGATCGATTATTTGGCTTAAGTTGTCTATCTCTTGTCCGTTTAAAATAGATTGTGAATATATTTTAAATCCAAAAATCCAAAAAAATTAGTGTAACTTCTTTTTTATTTCCATTTTGTGCATGCGCACTCGATCTCAGTCCCGTGAGCAGCATCCTCCTCCACCAGAAGAACCGCCAGTTGTTATCGAACCTCTTCGTATAGAATACCCATTTCAGGAAGATCCTCCCGTAGAGCCAATGGCAGACACTCGAACTATGGCTCAATTGCTCCAAGCACCCACCGAGGGGTAGAGGATCGCAAATCTTATTCCTGAAATTGTGTGCAAACAATTTCGAGCTGAGCATGGGGCTAATTCAATCTTGTCCAGAGACAAACAGTCTTTCCGGTCATTGACAAAGAAGACCGCATGATCATATCCGTTTACTTCAACAAGATCACCTCCACAATGAGGGTCCCCAATGTTCCAATTGCTACGATTAAGCTTATGCTTTTTCCATTCTCTATCGGAGGGCAGCACGAATATGGCTAGAAAAAGAACCCCCTCGATATATCAACTTGGGAACGATCTTGTATATCCAAATTTCATCAACCAGTTTCCTCCCTCTAAAACGACGAATCTTCGCAATGAGATCACCAGTAATTTTTTTTCAGCATAAGGTTCTGATTGAATCGTTTTATGAGGCTTGGGATCGTTTCAATCGATCTACTTTCAGGGCATGTCCACACCATGGTTCTCAGATTGCATCAAACTTGATACCATTCTTAATGTTTGAAATTAATGATCAAGATTCATTGAATCTCCGCAGCGGTGGAAACTTTTGGACAAAATGCCTGCGTAATGTTTTAAAATTACATCGAGAGCAAGTCAAAGTTCCGTCAAACACGAGCTAAGAAGTGTTGCCAAGGTAAGTACAAACTTCTTCCACCCAAGCTGTTCATTGATGTTGTGAACTTATGTGATATTGTTTCGAGCATTGCTCTTAGTCAAGAAGAACCAAGCTTCTGCTCCAGCTCCAGCTTCTGCACCTGTCAAAGCAGTTGAGCTTGTTGTGTTACTTTGCGGTGGTGCCCCATTCCTCATCAGAACTTGTCCAGCCACTCTGACAACGTTTATCGGGGAAACATCTTCTGAGTATGTGTCACAAGCCGCCGCAGCTAATTACAACCAAGTAAGCTCCAATTTTCGACCTCAAATGGTTGCAATTCCCCATTTTTATATAGACCTCCAGGTTTTCCACCGTTCAGAAACTCTCAAGCTATAATGCTAACATTTCAATCGGCGGGAATAAACTTTTAACCAAAAACGGTTGAGAGCAATTTCAACCAAAAACAGAGGTGGAAATTTTTACCTAGTCCAATTTTCAGTCAGAATCAACTTCATAGACCCCAGGTTAATCAGTCTCCAGCTTATAGCCCCGTCCTCAGACACACAGTGTCTCCAAGAAAGATTTTTTGACAAACTACGTCAAGTCTAATGATGCTATCTGAGAACATTGCAAAATAACCTCCAAACCAGGGTCAGAGCATGCAATCGAAACAAAATATTGAAATAATCAAAATGGCAAAATTGGACTGATATGTTGGCTAAATTTTGTAACTGCAATACCGCTTCTACTTAAGGGTCAGTGGACACTCCCTGGTAACACAGTTACTAACCCTTAAAAAGACTTAAAGGGTATCACTACCCGAAGCGGTGTTGCATATCAAGGACCTCCAATTCCTACTTCTTCAGTAGTGAAGCCAATACCCGAGGTGACAAAGGACCAAGTGCACCCTTCTTGCTCACAAAGTACCGCACCCGTCCAACCTCCGGTAGGTCCTGAACCAATCACAACTCCAGTTTTTGAGCCCATTGTTGCTCCTGTTGTTGCTCCCGTGCCAAACACTAAACCTTCAGTTTCTCTTCCATATCCTTCGAGGCGTGATAATGAAAAGAGCCGTAATCAAGCTAATGAACAAATCGACAAATTCTATGAAATCTTCAAAAAGATGAGTTTCGAGATTAGCTTTACGGATGCTCTTGTTTTGATGCCCAAATTCGCCTCGACTCTAAGAACCTTACTTGGGAATAAAGAGAAACTTACTGAAGTGGCTCGAACTTCCAATGAACCCTGTCTAGCTCGAACTTCGATGAATGAACATTGTTCGGCGGTCATCTTGAACAAGTTACCCAGAAAACTTGGAGACCCCGGCAAGTTCCTGATTCCTTGTGAATTTCCAGGGATAGGATGACTGCTTTGCATTACGATCTCGGTGCTAGCATTAATCTAATGCCATTTTCAGTCTGGGAAAAGCTTTCACTTCCTGATCTTACTCCAACTTGCATGACGCTCGAACTTGCGGATCGATCAATTTCTAAACCAATGGGAATTGCAAAAGACATCTCCGTTAAAATTGGTGTATTTCACTTTCCAGCCGACTTTGTGGTTGTAGATTTTGAGCCAGACCCCCGAGTCCCTTTAATTCTCGGGAGGTGCTTCTTAAAGAAGTCGTGCTTTGATTGATGTGCACAAGGGTGAAATTAACTTCTTAGAATAGGAAGTGACGCCATCACTTACAATTTGGATCAGACTTCGAGATACTCGGCCAATTACTCTCACATGACGGGCAAAACAAGATGAACGTCCATTGATATTGGCTTGTGAGGAATATCTCAAGGAGATCTTGGATTTTACTGATTAATCGCGAGTGGAATTTCACTCCGTATTATGATCAATTGTTTCGTACTTCTTCTCCTACCTAACTCATTGGGGATAGTGATTTCCTGCTTTCGAAGAAGCCGACTCTTTCTTGGTTAGCAGATGATCCGATTGTCCAGCATATAATCCATTTACTATGATTCCCTGAGGGGGGACATCTGTTTCTAAGAACAATTTTGAACGTGAACCACCACCCCAACTCCCAAATCATAAACAATATATAGCCTTGGAGGTAGGAAAGAGCTCAAACTATGTGAAGCCTAAAACCCATTGAACCTTCGTTCATGATCCTCCCGAGGTTTGAACTCAAGGAAACTGCCTCCCCATCTCGAGTATGCATTTTTGGAGGGCGACAAACAAGTTTGGCGTAATTATGCTAAAGAGTTGGGATGTTGAGGGAATAAATCCGCTCACATAAAGGTGCTAAAGTCCCACAAGCGAGCTCTCGCTTGGAACTTTCTGACATTCAGGTATCAACCCGTGAATTTTGTACCCACAAGATTCTTATGGAAGAGACTATGCACCAGCGGTTTATTTCCACATCAAAGAAGAGTAAGCCAAAAATCCTACGATGTTATTTAAAAAGAATGTGAAAAATCTTCTCGAAGCTGGATTGATTTTACCCTATCTCCGACAGTCCCTGAGATTTAGCCCGGGTACATTGGTACCAAAAGAAGGATGGAATAATTGTGGTATGTGAACGAGGAAAAATGAGTTGATTCCAATCGTTTTTGGTTACCGGGATGGCGGGTGAGCATTGACTATCTAAGTTAAATGAAGCCACCCGCAAAAGACCACTTCCTCTACCGTTCATGGACAAAATGCTTGAGAGTTTAGCGGGGAATGAATTTACTAATGTTTCCTCGTATGGTTTCTTCGGTTATTTCCCAAATATCCCCATTGACCCACGTGATCAGGGAAAAGACTAATTTTACTGCCCATACGGAACGTTTGCCTACCGTCGCATGCCTTTCGGCTTATGCAATGCTCCAGGCACGTTTCAACGATGTATGTTAGCAATCTTTCATGACATGGTTGAGAAGACGATGGAAGTCTTTATGGATGACTTCTCGGTCTTTGGGAATTCTTTCCAAAACTGCCTCTCCCGTTTAGACCACATGCTTCAAAGGTGTGAAGTGAGACACCAACTCTAAGTTCTTAACTGGGGGAGGAAGAAGCCATTTTATGGTCAAAGAGGGCATTGTCCTGGCCATAAGATTTCTAAGATAGGGATTGAGGTTGACAAAGCCAAAACGATGTCAATTGCGAATATTTACTCATCCACCACCGTCAAAGGAATTAGGAGTTTTTCTCGGTCATGCGGTTTTTACGGCGGTCATTCAATTCTCAAAATATTTCTCCGACCAATGAACCCATCTCCTTGAGAAGTATACTCCAATTCATCTTTTCGTGACTGCATTCGAGCTTTCCGAACATTGAAGATAGACTTACGGAAGCTCAATCTTGATTGCTCCAAAACTGGGGACCTTCCATTTGAGCTTATGTGCGATGCAAGGCGATTTCGCCATAGGTGCAGGTTTTGGATTGGGCAACGTCCATGAGTAAACACTTTCGGCCTATCCACTATGCTGTAAGACCTTTGATTGAAGCACAAACGAACTACACTATGAACTGAAAAAGAATTACTTGCCATAGGTATGCTTTCGAGAAAATTCAGGTCTTTCCTCATCTGAAACAAAAAGCATAGTGAATTCGGACCATTTCCCCCTTAAGTATCTCTTTGCAAAAAGATGCCAAGGCGAGATTGCTCCGATGGTTTTCTCCTTCCCTCTAAGAATTTGACTTCAAAGTTATTTGATACTAAAGGAGCCGGAGAACCTCGCAGTTCCGATCATTGTCCAGATTGGAAAAACCCTCGTATGAAAAACGTCAATGATCCTAAAGAGATTAATGAAAGTTTTCCTCTTGAGACGTTAAATATGGTGACCTTTAGTGGAGATTCTAGAACCCCGTGGTTTGCCGACTTGCCAAATTTCACCACGCGGGTCAGATTCATGATTCATTGTGAAGGGCATGTCGACCCAGCAGAAAAACAAGTTTTTCAAAGATGTTAAACACTATTTCTGGGACGACCCCTTCTTGTTTAAAATTTGTGCGGATCAAGTGATCAGGCGATGTGTGCACGGCAATGAAGCTCTTGAGATTCTCTCAGCTTGCCACAATGGACCCACCGGGGGACATCATGGTGCAAACCTCACAGCCAAAAAGATCTTTGACTCCGGTTTCTTCTGGCCCACCATCTATAAAGATGCCCACGAGTTTGTCAAGAACTGTGACTCGTGCCAACGTCAAGGAAAAACTTCACAACGTGATGAGATGCCTCAAAACTCCATCCAAGTTTGTGAAATCTTTGACATGTGGGGCATCGACTTTATGGGCCCGTTCCCGTCTTCACGAGGGAACAAGTATATTCTCGTGGCAGTCGACTATTTGTCAAAATGGGTTGAAGCGAAAGCGCTCCCCACCAATGATGCCCGAGTAGTTTGCAAATTTCTGAAATCTCTCTTCGCCAGATTTGGTGCTCCCCGTGCAATCATAAGTGATCGCGGAACCCATTTTTGTAATGACCAGTTTGCAAAGGTCATGCAGAAATATGGAGTTACTCACCGTCTCTCCACCGCTTATCACCCACAAACAAGTGGGCAAGTGGAAGTATCAAATCGTGGCTTGAAAAGAATCCTTGAAAGGACCATAGGTGAAAACCGTGCCTCCTGGTCGGACAAACTAGATGATGCACTATGGGCCTTCCGCACAGCTTACAAAACACCCATCGGGTGTACTCCTTACAAGCTTGTGTATGGAAAGGCATGCCATCTTCCGATCGAGCTTGAGCACAAAGCCTACTGGGCCTTAAAGCAAGCAAACTTCGATCCTGTAATTACGGGTGATCACCGGAAAGTTCAACTCAATGAACTTAATGAACTTCGTGATCATGCCTATGAGAACTCTTTGATCTATAAGGCCAAAACAAAGAGGCTCCATGACTCCAAGATCAAAAACCGTGTTTTCAACATTGGTGATCGAGTCCTCCTCTTTAATTCCAGATTAAAGATTTTCTCGGGCAAACTAAAATCCCGTTGGAATGGCCCTTTCACCATCACTAGAGTATTTCCGTACGGCACTGTTGAGCTTTCTCAAGCCAACGGGCCAAATTTCAAAGTGAATGGTCATCGCGTCAAGCATTACTTTGGAGGGAACGTACCACACTTGGTAGTTCCAGATCTCCAAACTTTCCCCAAGGATCAATAAATCCTTGTGATGGGTCAAGCATCGCGACCCTAAACAAGCGCTTCGTGGGAGGCACCCCATGCTTATCCGTAGTTGTTATAAGTGTTGTTATTTTGTGAGATAGCTTGTCTTTTCCATTACCCGTGTTTCCATGTTGTTGTTATTGTTTATTGTCCAGGATTGCCCGGATTGTGAAGACTCTCAGTTTTGTCATTCATCAAGAGTTTCACATCCTCAGCTTCAATTGGGAATCCGATATCCTAATCTTATCGACTAACGTTTTATCTTTTGGCATACCTCATAAATGGCCTTAGGATTAATGTAGTACCCTTCAAAACATCGAGGACGATGTTTAGTTCTAGTTTGGGGGGGTATCTTCGATTTGATTGTTGCCTGCAGCATTGTTACCACGTAAACCCGTTTTTACCACCAAAATACCAAAAAAATGAAAAAATTGAAAATTTTCAAAAATATTATAAGTGTTTTGTCGCAGTTTTGCTTTTCTTTTGGGTAGAATAAGAATAATTTTTGACTTGATCGGGCGTGTTGAGCCTCGCTAGTTCCTTTCGGCCAGCTTTCACGAATTCTATAGCTCTTTGAATTTTAATTAATGTGAAGATCGAGAAATGATAGATGTTAAATATAAGTTTTGTGATAAGCAAGATTCTTCTAAAAAACTTATACAAGTAACTTGTGGTTTTCTCTCCAGTGAATTTCAATCCACTAATCTTTATACGTGCTCCTATTTAATTAACTAAGTCAATCGATGTTTTCGAAAACGCTTCAATTTGTAACTTGAGTTGTTTCAAAACGAGATGTTTATTACGTGGTCTACAAAAGATAAATGCACAAAGAAAGCATGAATGAAATGTGAATGCAAAAAGAAGCATGAAGTATGGACAATTTTGCCAATGGAAGCATGCAGTTGATATTATGAATCAGAAGTAAAAGTGTGTCGGGATATCCCACTCCGCTAGCAACGAGGTGGGGGTTCAAACTAAGACGTCTTTACTTCTAGGGATTTGGTGTGTCGTGATATCTCACTTGGAAGAAAGGTCTAGGTGAGGGTTCAAACTAAGACACTAATCCTTAGCCATATTAGGAATAAGGTGTTGATGTGATTTCCCACTACGCTAGCAAACCCGGGGTGGGTTTCACAACTAAGAACACCCGGTCGTTGGTTGTGATATCCTGCTCCGTACCACGAGGTAGGGGTTCCAACTAAGAACGCATTCCTAGCTTTAAGAACTTATGATTATGAATTGAGACTGTTAAAAAGTTTAAGTTAAATCTCGAAATCAAGTTACGAAGTCTTATATAAGTTGTTGTTTGAGTCATGATTCCGTCTTTAATTTATGACTATGAAATAAGTTGACTCTATGTAATTAAAATGAGTACACGCATTCAATCGTATGATCGACGTGGGAGTTGAAAATCCACAAGTTCGCTAAGTATGAGGGCGTAACATATAACATATATCGACAATGATCTTGTTTAATTGCTTAGCTTGGATCTGTGAAAAATCAGGACAATGAAATTAGTCGTGTCAGGACATCCGTGATCACTCTACGGGACGCTTTTCCTTCTATGATACAGTATTTATAAATAAAGAAAGTCAAACTTGTTAAAAAAGAATGAGAAAATCCAAAAATTTTTGTTGTAGTTAGTGTAAATTCAGAAAATGTGAAAAACGGGGCTTACATGTTTACTCATAATCATTGCGTGAGGACACACAATACCTGTAGTTTGGGGGAGTTTTGAATAAAGTGCTTCAATTACAATATCTTTTACTCTGAAAACGAGCTTAAAATGACAAAAACAGGACCAAAACTGCCAAATATATGGGTTAGTTTTGCATTTGTATTGTGCAGAGGTAGTGGATTCACAAAAAGACAAGAAAAACCAGCCAAAATGTCAAAAACTGAGCGGAATGGAAACGACTGTGCAAAAATCAAGCCAAGTCCAAAATGACAAAGTCAGAGCAATACAGAAGAATCAGCAGTCAAACCGGAGCGGAACTGAAGCATACTATTGAATGCATATTAACCATCTGATGGGCGGGAAAGCCACTAGTATATTTATGAAGACTGTGAGACCAAATGGGCCCTCAATAATTATCAGAACAGCCCATTTGTGGTGCAATTGACAAAGCCTGTGAAGACTATTCGCAAGGCCCAATCCTAGCCCAGTTACAGCCAATCTCAGCCATTGTACACACAAAACCCACTTCATAACCTTATTGGGCTTGAAAAAGCCCAATAACCAAGCCTAAACCTTATTGGGCCCAAACCCAAACCCAGTGGGCCCAATACAAGCCCAACACAAACCCAAGCCCAATAACCTTTTTATAAAACTCAAGGACCAAAAATGTAAATTTTAAAAACCTTGTTTTATAATTAAAAATGGTGAAATAAAGAGAGGGACTAAAACTGCCAAATAGCAATTCCTTTATTATGTTTAAACACAAGGGCCATTTTTGCAATTTCCCAAAACTTCTTTATTATTTTGTTATAAACAGCAGGGACCATATTGGTCACTTTCCAAACTTCATTATAACTGAATTTTTGGGCTAAATGAAATGAAAAGAGAAAGAAA